>JAMKCH010041489.1:0-60189 GCA_023653785.1 Ophioderma brevispina
GATTACTATATGGACAAGCATTATGTACATGCAAAAAACACAATTTGTTTGAAAATTGAGGGCGCCCTCATCGGGAAATCTCTGAGTCGGCCTTTAAGTGACTTAAGTCCGACCGTGTGGACACGACTAGAGTGTGTCCAGTAGAAAAGCAGTAACGATCGATTAAAAACTGGGCGGATTCTTGAACAGAATATAGCTGAAAAGGTTTTGTTATGGCATTCACTAATCTTTCACTGGCTACTTATTTCAAGACGCACTATGTACTATATACCATCATGATTTCAATTTTTCTCGTGGGCCGATCAAAATGGCTGCAATCATACGGAAGATATTATAAACGTTTTACTTTGATAACAATAATATAGTGTCATTTTTCTGACTGAAAGACATTCATTTGAAACAAAAATGTATTTATAATATGTTGAAGCGTAAATTATATTATCCTGGCATTTCGCTTTAACTAAAGGTTGGAACCTAGGCAAATATATATTTTTTGTAACCCTTATGAGGAGACGAACGCGTTAGTGTACATTAAAACACATTTTAACTCGATTTTAAATTTTTCCCTGTATTAACATTTCCCCCTTGAAGAAGGGGGCATCAGTCCGAAAATTTGCACCCCATCATTTTCTGACAATTTAGGTCCTATTGAAACCCAAACAGCAACAAAATCAATTTTAGCATGAAAATCCTACGGGAATACACACCAACCCACACTATAGTGTCTCGCGATGTGCAGTGAACGGATTTTTTGATTTTGCGCACTCTCTTTTCACCGTGATATGGGGATTCCCTGGGCTTTCCCTGCTTGATTTTCACCGCGGTGAAGCCCTGTGTGTGACGTAGGTCCCCTCCCGGGCATTTACGTTTTACACCTATAATTCAGCCTGCTTAATAGTCCAGTCAAGCTGTGGTTTGACCTGGAAAAAAATGCAGAAATACTTTCTGCTGTAATTACCTCTGAAGACCTTCCCAAACAACATATTAAAAATAGAAAAAAAATGGAAGCTTGGGAAAAATGGTAATTTGCATAAAACCAAAATGGCCGTTTAAGTCCATATTTTTCAGAATTATTGGTTTTTCCTGCATGATAACTCAGATGTTTATTGTAAAACCAACCATTATCACATATTTCATATGGATATGACAAATGTGAGATGACTTGTATATTTGGCTGACGTTAATACAATATGGCAGCCATTTTCTAAGATGGCAGCCATTTTCCCGCCAAAATCAAGTCACTATTTTTTCAGTAATATATATCACTTTTTCTGCTGATTATCACATATTGCACATATTATTTGGCTTGGATATCCTAAATTTATTACGTTTTATGTACAATGGAGTATGATGCAAGATGGCTGTAATTTCTAAAGATGCCTGCCAGTCTCACGGCGACGTTAAATTGAGCAGACGACGAAAATGGCGTTTAACACAAGAACACGCACGCCGTATGCATGTTTCCCACGCTATGCACACTGTTTGATCGGTCTATAACCTTTGTGTTTTAATATCAGTGAGTCTAGTCAAAAATATTCATGTAATACAGGGTGTCCCAGAATGATATTACCCCCATCGATACCCAAACTGTTTTATTTTTTTTACACAATATTCTATATCAATTTTGTCTAATGTTCATTTGGTGTAATATCCAACTTCATTAGACTGTAACCTTTCTAAGAATTTTGAATTGTGAAAATCGGACTAACCAAAGTGAAAATACACTCAATTGGTGTTTTAGAGGTGCTGTTTCATTCATCCTTTGGGCTAAGTTGAAAAAAATGTATGTGTACTTTTACCCTCTTCCTGGCCAGCTTTTTTACAACATGCATTAGTCCCTTCCGTGAATTTGTATTGACACTCAAAGTATGATTTTTTTTGGTACCAATAGAAGAGCTGTGGTACTTTTTCCTTCGATACCAAAATTGGTACTAATATCCCAGTAGACGTCAAAATGATGTCATAAACCTCGCTATACAGTAAAAGCTCAGTGGTTGCCACACAGGCATAGACCTATTCTCTTTTGGTACTTTTATGCAGAGTAAAGCACTAAACCCTCTGTATGTATATAAAGCTGTCTTTTGCCCATGATTTAGAGCCAAAACCAGATTAAAAAAAAAAAAAAAAAAAAAAAAAAAAAGTGCAAAATTGAATTTTCTCCTATTGTGCACTTGTGGTTTTTCTGAATTGACAATTATTTGCTGCCTAATGGTCTTTATGACGTCTCACTGTGATGCCAATAAAGCATGCTGGTAACTTATCTTGGTATCAAGTGAAGAGAATGTCCATAGCTATCTATTGGTACCAAAATCAAAAAAGGGTAATCAGTGCTTAATAAGAGATTTCCAAAGAGGATAATGTGATGCAAAAAAGGCTTGGTACTTCCGAGGGATAACACACACAAGCATTTTTTTTCACTTGGCCCAAAGGATGAATCAGCACCTCTAACACAATTGGGTGTATTTTCACTTTTGGTTAGTCCGATTTTCACGATTCAACATTCTTATGAAAGGTTACAGTATAATGAAGTTCGATATTAAACCCGCTACCTAATGTTTATTAGATTTTCTATGGCAAAAATAAAACATTTTGGGTATCGATGGGTACTAATCTTCTGGGACACCCTGTATACACATTTGTTGATTAAAGTTATGGAAAACTTAAAAAGTGTGTCTACAAATTACCGGATGTCTTTATCCTCATATCAATGTCCTACGGTTTTGGGTATGTTATTTTTATGTGTAAAATATACCATCGTTCTTCCATGGCCTAGACTCTCATTTGGAAAGCAAATTGAAGAAATTTCATATTTTTGTGAAAATGTGCCATGCCACTTTAAAGGACATTTTAGAAGGTTTTTCACCCACCGTCCCCTCTGAACATTTTGGCAATTTCCACAGGAAGGGGGGGGGTAAGTTTCTACAGGGGTAAATTTTAATTAATGGTCCAATAATGTTAGTATGCTCAAATTGTCGTGTGGTTAGGCCCCCTACAGTAAAAATTCTATGGTGACCCGTCTGTCAAAATGCATCGCTATGAAGATAGACAACAAATAGCTAAAGTCAAACATTTTATTCAGAAAAGTCAAGGTCTTATAGCGGTTTTCGATTGAGTTTTTTAAAGTATTCTTTACAAATTTATAAAAGTACTTGGGTTTAAAGTATGTTGGGTATATTTTGCCCTCTTGGCATCTTCTCGTGGTTACAGTGAGGGCACTTTCCCCACACCTTCGGGTGACAAATTGCAAGATGCTACACTCATATGCATTTTTTTAAAAGTATCATGTAGGTATCCTAACATACCCTGGCAAGCGATAAGTCTAAACTCACCCTAATGGGACCAAACCGGATGTTTTAGTCATACTGTCCGTACGGACACTTAGTACAACACGTTCTTGAATGGGATTCATATTTTTTTAATGCTGTCTTCTTCCTGTTCGTCAATTTTCAGTGGGAAAATATACCTTTATGAGATTCTTAAAACAGACTATCTTTCACTTTTAAGCTATTTCCTGAAAATTTCAAATATTTTTATCTGTCGGGTGAATCACTGAGTGACTTAAAAGCAATATTAGCACATTTTTTTGAAGAAGCTCCAATTTTTCAAAAAATTGAGATTTTTACACGGTTTAATTGGTAACTAACTGAACGACTGGCTAGTAATCCATCCCTGTGAATGGTTAAGGGGGATGGCCCGATTTAGGATATGAAGTTTCATTTTGATAGATTGGCTTCACTCCAAAACCCAACTGTAAAGTTTCGCGCCCACATTTCAATCCGTTTGATGCGAGAGCTAAACCCGTGAATTTGTAAGCCCCATAGAGTACTGTGTAAATTATATGGTCGACCAATGGGGCATAAACATTGGTGCGCTCATAACTTCTAACCAAACCCCCTTTGGCTCTAAGATTTCACAGGGTAAATGAGAAAAATAGTAGCTTTCTTCTCATACCAAAATATTGACCACTTCCGGTAAAAGCTGGGGCTCCTGGGGACGAGGCTACTAGTGTCGGGCCCATGGACCTTTAAGCTCTACAATGTCTATGTGCCGCAAAGGAAGGAGTTTTGTAGTTATAATAATTAATATCTGGATCTCCGATAATAATTCCACGGCTGCTGGAAACGGCCTTACATATGAAATGCCGGGAATGCCCATGTAACGTTCTCCGCTCATCTATTAGTTTTTTATTGTTTCAGGCAAGTCAGTTAGGGGTCATTTTCCTTGGGTTGGCACTATTTCATCATGGACGGACCTAACGGCAAGCTGAAAATGCAAGTTTAAGTACAATCTAGATCCCAATTCTAATTAAAAAAAGCGTCATTTTATGATAAATACGCATTTTTTGAGCATTCTCGTTAGCAGGTGTAGTTTTTCTGTCCAATTACCACATGTTTGTTCAAAATATCAAATTTTGAAAATTTGGGGCGCTCTCAAAATGTGCTATATGCTTGAACTGCATATAGGGGGCCTCCTTGGGCCATTTTTGTTTTTCGGCCGCATTTTTTAACGCTGCATATACTTGGTTTAACTTTTAGTTGCACTTTCATTGGTGCCAAAAAAATCACATCCATCGTGTTGGTTGTTTTGCGTTAATTAGCACAGGCCCTAGGAGCTCCCCTTATACACAAACGGAAGTGCCCATGAACAAAATGAAATCTTTAATATAGTTTAACTCTGATTCCAATTTTTCATAATGCATACACCGTCACATACACCTAGTGACAAAGTAATTAATCAAAAAAAATTTTGGGAAGTATAGTAAGGCCATGGTGTCAATATTTTTGTATACATCATATGCGATTTACTGTAAGGAATCTATGTTAAATTATACAATTAATGTACACCTAAAAAAATATAAAATGGCATGAGGCATATTTATGTTTGTGCTTAATAATGGAAATATATTTCATTCTTCACAACTAAAGCATCAGCAAAAGTCTAGGTGAATCAGAGCCGTAGAAAAATTCTGAAAATGATTAAATGAGTTTGGGTCATATATCAACTTTGGCATCGTTCAAGCCTCAATGTCTCCGAAATGTCCTTCCGCGCCTTAAGCGTCGATTGCCCGTGCTTAACAAACAAGAGCGTACATCCCGCGTAGTAAGAGTTTTACGCAAAATAAAAATATTCCTTTACGCACAACCGCGCGAGTAGGGTGGATGCATGGGACCTTTGAACAATAACCATCCTTTCCTTTATTGTCCTTTGTTCAACACTGGTTCTTATCTTGGTATCAAGGGAAAGAGAATGACCATAGCTATCTATTGGTACCAAAATCAAAAGTATCAAGTGCTTAATAAGAGATTTCCAAAAGAGGATAATGTGATGCAAAAAAGGCTTGGTAAGTCGAGGGATAACACACACATGCATTTTTTTTCACTTTGCCCAAAGGATGAATCAGCACCTCTAACACAATTGAGTGTATTTTCACTTTGGTTAGTCCGATTTTCACGATTCAAAATTCTTATGAAAGGTTACAGTATAATGAAGTTGGACATTAAACCAGCTTACCTAATGTTATTGATTTTCTATGGAAAAAATAAAACATTTTGGGTATCGATGGGTACTAATCATTCTGGGACACCCTGTATACACATTTGTTGATTAAAGTTATGGAAAACTTAAAAAGTTGGTCTACAAATTACCTGGATGTCTTTATCCTCATATCAATGTCCCTATCTGTTTTGGGGTATGTTATTTTTATGTGTAAAATATATCTCTGTTCTTCCAATGGCCTAGACTATCATTTGAAAGCAAATTGAAGAAATTTCATATTTTGTGAAAATGTGCCAGTGCCACTTTTAAAGGACATTTTAGAAGGTTTTTCACCCACGTCCCTCTGGAAAATGTTGGCAATTTCCACAGGAGGGGGGGGGAGGTAAAGTTTCTACAGGGGTAAATTTTAATTAATGGTCCAAATAATGTTTAGTATAGCTCAAATTGTTCGTGTGGTAGGCCCCTAACGAGTAAAAAAGTCTATGGTGACCCGTCTGTAAAATGCATCGCTATGAAGATATACAACAAAATAGGCTAAAGGTCAAACATTTATTCAGAAAAGGTCAAGGTCTTATACGGTTTCGATTGAGTTTAAAAGTATCTTTAAAAATTTATAAAATTACATTGGTTTAAAGTATGTTGGGTATATTTGCCCTCTTGGCATCTTCTCGTGGTTACAGGGGAGGGGCACTTTCCCCACACACTTCATGGGGGACAAAATTGCAGATGCTACAAATCAGATGCATTTTTTTTAACAAGTATACATGTAGGTATCCTAACATACCCTGCAAGCGATAAGTCTAAACTCAACCTAATGAGGACCAAACCGGATGTTTTAGTCATTACTGTCCGTACGGACACGTAGTACAACACGTTATTGAATGGGGATTCATATTTTTTAATGCTGTCTTCTTCCTTTTCTATCAATTTTTCAGTGGGAAATATACCTTATGAGAGTCGTACAGACTTATCTTTCACTTTTAAGCTATTCCTGAAAATTTCAAATATTTTTTATCTTTCGGGTGAATCACTGAGTGACTTTAAAGCAATATTAGCACATTTTTTTGAAGAGCGCCCTCAATTTTTCAAAAAATTGAGATTTTTACACGGTTGCATTGGTAACTGGCTAGTAAACCATACCTGTGAATGGTTAAAGGGGGATGGCCCGATTTAAGGATATAAAGTTTTCATTTTGATAGATTGGCCTTCACTCCAAAACCCAATCTGTAAAGTTTCGCGCCCATATTTCAATCCGTTTTGATGCGAGAGCTAAAAACGTGATTTTGTAAGCCCCATAGAGTACTGTGTAAAATTAATATTGGTCGACCAAAATGGGGCACATTGTCGCTCATAACTTCTAAACCAAACACCCTTTGGCTCTAAGATTTCACAGGGTAAATGAGAAAAATAGTAGCTTTCTTCTCATACCAAAATATTGACCACTTCCGGTAAAATCTGGGGCTCCTGGGGACGAGACTACTAGTGATCGGGCCATGGACCTTTAAGCTCTACAATGTCTATGTGTCGCAAATGAAGGAATTTTGTAACGAGAAAATTAATATCGGGATCTCCGATAATAATTCAACGGCTGCTGGAAACGGCCTTCCAATATGAAATAGCCGGGAAATAGCGCCATGTACGTATCTACGCTCATCTATTAGTTGTTTTATTGGTTCAGGCAAGTCAAGTTAGGAGTCATTTTCTTGAGGTGGCACTATTTCATCATGGACGGACATAACGGCAGAGCTGAAAATGCTAAGTTTAAGTACAATCTAGGATCCCAATTCTAATTACAAAAATCGCTCATTTTATGATAAATACGCATTTTTGAGCATTCTCGTTCGCAGGTGTAGTTTTCTAGCCAATTACCAACATAGTTGTGCAAAAATATCAAATTTTGAAAATTGGGGGCGCTCTTCAAAAAATGTGCTAATATTGCTTTAACTGCATAAGGGGGGCCTCCTTGGGGCCAATTTTTGTTTTTCGGCCGGCATTTTTTAACGCTGCAATATACTTGGTTTAACTTTTAGTTGCGCTTGCATTGGTGCAAAAAAAAATCAAATCCATCGTGTTGTTTTTGCGTTAATTAGCACGGGTCCCTAGGAGCTCCCCTTATACACAAACGGAAGTGCCCATGACAAAAATGAAAAATCTTAATAGAGTTACTCTGATTCTAATTTTCATAATGCATACACCGTCACATACACCTAGTGACAAAGTAAATAATTAATCCAAAAAAAATTTGGAAAGTATAGTAGGCCATTGGTGTCAATATTTTGTATACATCATATAGCGATTTACTGTAGGAGCCTATGGTAAATTATACAAGTAAACCTAAAAAAATATAAAATGGCATGAGACATTTATGTTTGTGCTTAATATGGTAAATATAGTTCATTCTTCACCAACTAAAGCAATCAGCAAAAGTCTAGGTGAATCAGTGCCGCAGAAAATGCTGAAATGAATTAAGGAGTTTGGGTCATATATCAACTTTTGGCATCGTTCCAAGCCTCAATATCTTCCGAAATGTCTTCCGCAGCCTGAAGCGTCGATTGCCCGCGCTTAACAAACAAGAGCGCACATCCCGCGTAGCAAGAGTTTTACGCAAAATAAAAATATTCTTTACGCACAACCGCGCGAGTAGGGTGGATGCATGGGACCTTTGAACATAACCATCCTTTCCTTTATTGTCCTTTGTTCAACACTGGTTTCTTCATTGTTTCTCCCTGGCATCCTAGAGGCAGTGAGGAATGGGGGAGGGGAAATTGGCCCTCCCCATTAGAGCTTGTCCGCACATTTGTCTCAAACAGAGGCTTGTGGCTGTCCCCTTAGTCAAGATTCAAGATTCATTTATTCAGCATAACATATCGTGCGTGACAGAAATGTATAATACAGTATATTTAAGAAATAAAGGGTGATGCAGTATCCTTTATGGGAGAAATAATGTGTCCGAGGTCGGGAAAAATAAATAATGGACGAGGCGCAGCCGAGTCCATTATTTTATTTTTTCCGGCCGAGGATACACTTATGAGCCCATAGTACTGCAAACTTTATTTCTATTATATTAACCGAAAACAGGGGATATAATGAGAAAATGCATTCGCGACCCATTATTGAGGAATAATGAGCAGTAAACTGACCAATCTGAATGCAGCATTTTCAATAATGGGAAGCAGAGGTAATAGAATATATAATAATACATAATACATTGAAGTCTATCAATTAGAAACTGCTAAGATGAGCAGGGCGGCATTGATATGATAGGACCAGTAATGGACAACCCGATAGGGCTTATAGTTATTACTGGCCTGTAATCCATAAAGTAAAATATACTCAAAATTACAATAATATTACAATGACACAAGTAAGGGAAATTACATAGGTAGTCCTAGCAGTTAAAATTACCCAAAATTGGGCCCCCCCCTACCATGAAATTTCGTGATTATTGTTAGTCCCCCTATTTCCTTCCACAACATAGGAATTTCTGGTTGTGCTTTCAGTTTGAAAAATTAATAGTTCAATGCGTACGTAATATGTAGAATATGCGAGTCAAGCCCGATACGAGACCTCACTATGCTTAAACTGCACAAATGGTGGCCCTTTATGCATTTTTTTAAATTTTTATTTTGGTAATTCGTACTTTATAATCAGATAGAGAAAAAGCTTTTAGCTTACCCAATGTTCCGAATTTGGGTTCGGTATTCATTTGTGCTGGAAAAATGATTGCTGTTGTGGGGACGGTGGGTCTTTCGAATAGTGTTGCCTTTTACATAATAGTTATTTTATTTGAAATATTCCTGTTAAATTCGATGGGTCAGGTGAAGAATCCTCATTGACATGTCGGTCTTTTAAGACCAAATCTATCAAACCCCTAATATAATAGGTCTAAACCGGGGGTGATGCCGCCTCTGTTACACACTGTAGAATATAGGATTTAACAAAAGTATGATAACAAAAAACTCGGATTCAGAACATAAAAGATAAAAAAAGTAAAAGCCAATGTTATAGGCCTAAATCAAAAGAATCGATACTCGCTGGACACGCAACACTCAGAGACACGCGCTCAACACGTTGCGTATTATTCTGCGTTTTTTGTCGGAGCTGTACGCATTAAGATGTCCCAAGGGTTCATTTTTTCAAGAAATATAAGGATTTTCGCATGAATATCTCAAAAGGGTACTCGGTTGACCCATGATTTTTTTGTTTTATTAGAAATCTGACATGAGTGCGCAACTTATATAAAAAAGTTACAACAAAATTATGGCTAAATTTTTAGCTATAACCAAAAATGTCCTCGAAAAAATGATTTTTCCAGACTTATGTAGTTAATTTTGGCGAAAAATGTGTACTTTGTAATGGTTTTAACTCAAAAGTGATATCGGTGACCCCCGATTTTTTTCTTGAATTTTTCGATCACATCGGATGTGAAACATGTATTTATGCGAAGTTTGAAAGGAAAATTATGGAGGGAAGTATATAGTGAACACAACCCGACTAAGTGTCTTTTTCGCACATTTATTAAAATAATGAACATTAAAAATTGATATCAAGAATATTAATATAATTTTTTAAATTAAAGTTATTTCTGAGTTGTGATGTCTTGAAGCCTTCTAAAATTCCTTGAGGAAAGTGGTTATATTAATGACTGGGAGGCCCTAGGAGCCCCTCCCCCTTATGCACTAACGGAAGTGCAAACCCCTTATGCAGTTAAAGTCCATGCGCTGGATCGCTATAATAGCCTCGTTCCCAGAAGCCCCAGATTTTACCGGAAGTGGTCAACATTTTGGTATCAGAAGAAAGCTACTATTTTTCTCATTTACCCTGTGAAATCTTAGAGCCAAAGGATGTTTGGTTTGGAAGTTATGAGCGAAAATATGCCTCATTTTGGTCGACCAATATTAATTTTATACAGTACTCTATGTGGCTTACAAAATCACGTTTTTAGCTCTCGCATCGAAACGGGTTGAAATATCGGCACGAAACTTTACAGATGGGGTTTTGGAGTGAAGGCCAATCTATTAAGATGAGAATTTCATATCCTTAAATCGGGCCATCCCCCTTTAAGTGTTAATCTAATAGATTAAAAAAATATCATAATTTAGATTTGTCCTCCATTTAATCTAAGAAATTTGGAGAGTGATTTTAACACATTGGCGAGCATGATAAATTTCATATAAAATTGGATGGATTGAGCCCAAATTTATTGGTCAAGCTATGAGTTGCAAAAAATATTGGGTGAGATGCAGTCGAGCCCAATATTTTAAAACGGTTTTAAAACGGTTTTGTTTCAGATCCGATATTTTCAACTCAAATAAAAATGTATGGACATATTGATATTCATAAAATGTTTCTTAATAACATTAACTTTTAACACCTTTTTAACGTTCAAAAGATGTTGTCAAGAAATTAAATGGAAAACATAATATTTTCATGCAATGTTTTCTAAATATGAATTTTAAAGGTGCAATGAGAGATTTCACATATCAGGTGTCCCTAAAAAAATAAAAAAATCAGATTTTTGCCCTGAAGCAAAGCTTTCCATCAAAAATACACCCATTTGACAGGATTAAGCTGAGAAATGTTTCTTTGGTACAAAAATTGTGAAATTTCTAATTTCGTATAGGAGCAAATACGAAATTCAGCCTATGTTTTACATTGAAATATAAGCAAATCAAAATCACTTTTTTTCTCTCTTTTAAGACATTTCTGTAGCATAATACAAGGTAAGAAATCTACTGAGTGTCTAATCTATTTGAAATGACTATTATGATACAATATTGGGTGCCTCAAAATCTCTCGTTGCACCTTTAATGTTTGTAAAACATTTTCAAAAAATATTTTCCCGATTTTTTTAAAATATTTTAAAAACATTTTTATGACTTGTTTGTTTGTTGGGTTATTCTCTTTTCCTGCCTCTATATTGTTTTATAGGCCTAGAGAGGTGATGGAAGTACAGCGCAAGGCACCTTTTTGCTTTTAACTTTCTCGCACATGAAATGATGCAATATATTTGCTGAGTTGCGCATTCGCAGAAAACTTCGCATCATGTTGCGAAAAAAGGACTGATTGTGTTGCTAGGGCTCTAAATCTACTTGGAGAGCCCAACGCGTACTGACCGTAAACTGCTGTGCACACGATCATGCGGCATCCACCTTAAAATGTAAAGAAATTAAATTAACTATGGAATCATTGCAAAAATCTATATAGGATACACCCAAATGTAATATTTGGGTGGGAATCCATACATAAAGGCAGCGGCATGGCAAAATGGTCTAGTTAATGTGACATCGGAAATACGGTTATCATGGTTATGTTAAAACACCTTAAGGGGTTTGACGTGTTAGCGAATTACTCGATAAAATTTTCTAGAATTCACATATATAGTATTTTCAACGGTGCTGATCAAGAATCTGAAATAAAAAGAGGGTGTCACCGACTTCGTTTTTGAGCTATAGCCAAAAATAAAAAAGGTATCTGGTCGCTTTTTAAACCACATACATCTATGGGAAAAGTAAAAAAAATGATGCTTGAATCGCCTACAAAATTAAAACTACTCGATAAAATTATTAAATTTTAAAGTATGTTAAGGTCCCAATGTGGTTCTTTAAAATTTTGAAAAAAATAGGGGTCACCGACTTACTTTCTCCACTACATGCCTAAAACCACTCAAATTTGACACTTATCAATTTGGGTACATCGTTGGGCGGCAAGAAAAATCCGCGGCACATTCGGCACGCAGCAAAACAGGAACGCAGGAGTAAAGATGCGTGATTTGACTAGACGCAAACAAAACGCACAGTTGTCCGCGATATCTGCGATTGATTCCTTCGCACCTCAAACACAATTTCTTATTTTGTCGATGACTGGGCTCTAAACAAAATGCTGAAGGTGCAAACCAGCTTGCGCATACACAGATCACACGTCAAACCCCTTAAGAAATTACTCTGTAACAATGGCAAATGACTTTCCAAGATTCACAATTAATTTTTTCTTCATCTTCCCAAACAAGACTCCAACTTCAGGCTCCATATTTTGTTAATTTGTAGCAATATGTTAAGTGCCCAGTGCCTCTTTTCTGTAATTCCTAGAGCACTATCCAATACTTTCTGTATTATTCTGTTCTCATGTATATACTTATGCCGAAATAAATTTGTATGAATGTCGGAAGTGAATATAATTGGTAATCAGCATACTTTGAATACTTTATTCGCTTTTACATTGAAATGGTAAATACATCTTCATTGCGACGTTGATCGACTGAAACCTTTAATGTTTGGATTATTGAATATTTTTTTATTTTTTTACGGGAACAAAACCGGATTTAAAACTTATGTTTAACTAAATTATTGAAGAGTTCTTCCCACATTGGAATTACGTCAACTTGTTAAAATGGATACTGATTGCGTAAGCCCATACCTTGACGGGGTCCGACTAGGACCGTGGCGTGACAAGCGGGCAAAGATAAGATTTTTTCGGGCATCCATATTTCTGTAATATTTTATATAGATTAGACACATACACTCTAAAAAATTTCTAGTCAAAATGACAAATATCTTTTCCAAGGGACACTTAATAGAAATCTTGTCAAAAGTCAAATGCAAATTCCCATGTCCCCTACGAAAACTTTAAAGGTCTTGATATGCATTTGCCAGCTACACATTTTCATCAGTTTTGTTGTTGGGGACCTTTTTGCATTTGACTTTTGATAATTGACAAGATTTCTATTAAGTGTCCCTCGGACAAGATATCTTGTCATTTTGACTAGAAATTTTAGAGTGTAATCGATTTCCTACCTTGTATTGTTTACAGAAATGTATCTTAAAAGTGAGAACAAAAGGGTGATTAATTTGAATTGCTTATTTCAATAAAATAGGACTGAATTTACAACTTTGCTGCAATAGATGGGGATATTTTTAGGGAAAGGTTAACATCAGTGCAAAATCAGAGCTTTCAATTTTTTTAGCAACATCTGGTATAGGAAATCTCTGTTGCCTAACCTTAACACTTACATGGATCTGATCATACTTTATATCAGATAGTGTTAATTGTATATGAGGGAAAAAATCATTTAATTTATAAATATGTAGACCCCATTCACCGTCAAACCATAGCTCGTCAATTTGGCAATTTTAGGACATTTATGTTCATTTTCTGAATATTATAGTAATTTTACCAGTCGTTTTGCGAAATTATGATACACAATTAAAGAGACATGGCACATGGTTTGAAAAAAATTAGGCGCCTCAAGATTTTTCAAAATCGATTATTTTGCATGGGTGGTAAGACTTTTATATACACAAGCCATCACCCGAAATGGATTAAGACCAAATCAGCTCCTTAGGGGTAAACAAAACGATGTTATAGTTCACGTCGCCGGCGACGTTAAATTAGCAGACGACGAAAATGGACGTTTAACAGAAGAAACACGCACGCCGTCTGCATCGATTTCCCACTCTATGCAAACTGTTTGATCGGTCTATAACTTTGTGGTTTTAATATCAGTGCGTACGAGTCAAAATCTTAATGTAATATACACATTGTTGATTAAAGTTATAGGAAACTAAAGTTGGCCTACAAATACTTGGATGTCTTTATTCCTCATATCAATGTCCCTATCTGTTTGGGTATGTTATTGTTATGTGTAAAATATATCTTTGTCTTCCAAGTGGCCTAGACTCTCATTTGAGAGCAAAATGAAGAGAAATTTCAATTTGTTGTTGAAAATGTGACAGTGCCGATTTAGCTAACAATTTTAAGAATGAAAATAAAAAACAATCTGTCATTTCAATAATCAACTAAGCATTCATCTTACATTTTGGTTAACGAACGAGACAGTATACAGCACATATTCCGTGTCGAATTGCACCATCAGAATATTCATATTTGTGAACACAGTAATTTAAATAGTACTTTCATTTGACTGTGAGTTTGGTTTTATACTTAACAGCTAGTGGCACACGCGACACACCACGAAAAGCGGTGCACCCAACAATAAGTAGAAAACAAGAACCCAAAACAAATTTAAACAAAACAAAAAAATGGTGTAACTCTCTATTGGTAAATGTCCGTATTAATTGTGTACATACCACACTACTGTACAAGATGGGACAAGATAGCTTAATCAGGTAAGGACAGCGCGACCAGTGTATTGGGCTCATCATGAGTATAGGCGTGCGTCGAGCCCTGTGAGATTCAGCTATGTTGTAATTTCCCTGGACAAGAAATGAACCACTGGTGTCAGATTTACCAAGCGATATTGGGAAGCTGGTCCCGGCGATGGTTATCTAATGTACGTTTACTAGCTGATAAGGGAAAGCGTTGATCCTGATCATCTGCATCCCTTGAAATGATTGCTAAATGGGATATGGTATGGTGGGCCACAGTGATCAGCAACCATTTGTGGAAGAAAGCGTTAGAGGCCAAATAGCATTTAAGGCGCTATATAATTCAGCTATTATTAATCTCTCGCTATTAGGTATGACTACATGCAGTGATCACAAAAAATTAGTACCATGGTTTCATGGTTGTTAGTTCCCCGTAGTGCTTACTGCTGTGAAAAAGCCCTGGGATTCAACGAGTTCTCTTGCTCGTATTGTTAACACGATGGTTGCACACGGATGTAGAGAACGAATCCAAAAATTCTGGTGCAAAATCCTTTCACGACTTAATGCGCTAATGAAAACAACCGAGTCTGGTCTGCTTATCGATTCATGATTACAATAAAGTTAAGATAAACGTGGCATTGCTATTGTTTGGCGCGTTATGGTGGAACTATAAATTTTGGGGCCGAGTTGGTCGTTTCTTTGTATTTGATCCCATTTAACTGTTTAAAATTTGTCTCAGCTTTCCACTTGCATATAGGTGTAAAAATCATTTTACCGCATTGTATTTTGTTTTATTTAAGTTTTCAAGAGATTTTAAACTTTATTTTTAAAAACTGGTCCAGGTGGAAAAAAATGGGCACGAAGCGGCCGAAAAAAGTCATCTACATGTAAAATGCAATAAAAAGAATTTCCACATAGGGCATAGCTTTTTTGACACATACACAAACAAACTACGAAACAAAACAAATGTAGGCCTATGAATCATCTTAAAAACAAATCTGAAGACATTTTGGGGCCGAGTTGGTTTGAGTCCGAGTTTGGGTCCGAGTTGGTTAATGATTTGGGGCAGAGTTGGTAGGGGGTTGGGGCCGAGTTGGTTTGGGGCCCGAGTTGACTGTGGCCGAGATGGTTTGGGCTGAGTTGACCTGTTTCCGTTCCCATGACCATGACTTTACAATGACATGAATCTGAGTTTCATTTATGTACACCGTATAATTGGTTTGAGATTTAGTATATTGCCGAGTTAGAAATGTGTTCAATATTACAATTTAAATATTAAAACATTGCCATTGATTCCCTTCAAAACAGTTTATAAAGGTGATAAAGGTGATGAATATCTGTTAGGAAAATAATATTTTTATTTTATTTTCAAAGCTGAAAGCCGTCTGTATTTTAGTCAGCTTTGAACATAAAACGAACGTTATAAATTCAAAATGGCCGGTCGTGTCGACTGTCTGTTGAATATTTTTTCTGGCTTATAAGTGAAACGAATAGACATTCCAAAATGCACATGTTATTTCCTACTGAACTATCTGTTACCATTACAGTCTCCTGCTATCACTTCAGGTAAAAATATGCATTTTTGTGCCAACATGGTGGGATTGCCTATGAGAATCTTCTCAAAATCGGCATGTACCATGTTGCCCAGAGTTGGGTTAGTTGTATGAATTGCTGGCTATTGAATAAAAGAGTTCAAACAGTAAAACTGTTGTGTTTTGATTTATTACCATTCTTTAAATTGAGTTTCAAGTACAATATAAAACAAGGCGGTTCTCGAACCACAAAGGTCCCCCCGCCCGTTGCGGTAGTAAAAGGAGGTAAATTAAAACAACTTTAAGATCACAGGGAGGATCCATGACTATATGACCACTTGTAGTGATTTGACCTTGGATGACCCCAGATGACCTTAAAAAATATCAGTATCAAAAGGTGACTAGCACTGCATGACTACACCCCCCAGGTTTCATGACCATTCACCCAATTGTAGTGATTTGACCTGGATGACCTCATTTTAATTTTTTATATTTGTTTTATTACTTGAGCTTTTGTTTCCTACCAAAAGTTGACTACACCCACTAAGTTTCATAACCATTCAACCATTTGTAGGGGTTTGCCCTTGGATGCCATGACCTTGAAATGACCTTAAATATTTCCAGCACTGAATGTTGACCTCATCCACCAAGTTGAATGACCATATAACTATTTGGAGTGATTTGACTTTGGATGACCCCAGATGACCTGGAAATGACCTTGGAAAAATTTGCATCAAAATGCCGACTACACCCACCAGGTTTCATGACTGTACAACCATATTGAAATTCTGCCTATGTTTTATATTGAAATATAAGCAAATCAAAATCACTTTTTTTCTCTTTTAAGACATTTCTGTAACCTAATACAAGGTAAATCTTTTGAGTGTATAATCTATATGGAATTACTATTCTGACACAATATTTGGGTGCCTCAAAATCTCGTTGCAACTTTAATTTCTTTTACAAAAGCAATTTGTATTACAATTGCTCTTAAAACTTAGTTTAATTGCTGTTGCCATGGTAAATGTCCAAATTGAGAATTCTACCTACTAGCTTTAAAATTGTTTTATATAAACCAATGACATTTGTAAAGTAACAATTTTTAGTGCAAATTTGATCAAATTGAAATTTCAATTTTGGTCAAAATAGAAAAAAAAAATACCAAAACTATGGTTTTCTGCAAGCCACGATCCTCTCCCTGAAGAATTTACAGGTCACTGCTTTTTGCTTTTAATGGAATCCACAAATTATAGCACCACAATAAAACTTCAAATGGCCTATTAGGTGCCTGAAATTTCAGGCAAGTCCATTGAGGCATTATAGCATTGAATAAACCCAGAATATTTGCCTAGTGGCAAAATACTTTCATGAAGCAAATGTGTTGATTTGTTATCACTTAACCTTAAAAGTAAGAAACTGTTCTAAGGAACAAAAGCAACTTGCTGCCTTAAAAGTAGAAAAAAAAAAAAGAAATGCATGTTTTAAGAATGTTGCCAAAATTCCTATAAACCATAAACAATCTAGCAAGTAAAATGTGCAAACCCCCTTGTGGAGTGTAAACTTGGAGACCATGGTTAGTTCTGCCATTTGAAAAACTCAGGACTCCTACCAAAGAGAATTATTGCTAAGTTTGGTTGAAAATGGAAAGTGAGAACCTTTTTACATTTACCTAAACAACTGATGATCCTTAAATTTCCGACTCAGATTTTAAAAATGAACTTATTTGTATAATTAAAATGGTTCAACTAGAACTGAAGATTATAACAGTGACATAGGATAATGTGTATAACAAAATTTCCGGATCCGGAATTTTATAACAAAGTTGTGATTTTTCATAGAAGGGAACTTGATTTGTTAGCTTCTTAGCTATTTTCACACAGTGATAGTATATGAACAGGCATTATGTACATGCAAAAAAACACAATTCGTTTGAAAATTGAGGGCACCCTCCTCGGAAATCTGAGGTCAGCCTTTAAGAAGGTACTCATTTCTTTTGTTTATATGAACATAGCTATTAGTTATTAATTAATAATCTGAAGCTCCTGGATGCCAGAAATCATCTACCCAACTATCAAGTTCCCAGATTGTAATTACCATACCAACAAAATGCAACAATCTGACCATTCAGGTCACTAAGCATATGTGACGGAATGAATTGGAATTATTGTGGATTCATGTCAGCATTGTATTTACAAGCCACATATATAGAAGAGAAATTATTTGCCAATCAATGTTTATGCAATTAAAAGCTTTAAAAATGTGTATAATTTAAAATCTAAACATTTCATAATCCTTTGAGTAAAACTCGGTAAAATACCACCACTGGCGAGTGCCAAATTGTGTAAAACATTTTATTTTTCGATAAAATTAACTTAAAAAAAGAAAAATTTTGGAAAATTTTAAGATGTGGACCTCACAGGCATTGTTTGAAGTTTATTTTTTGGCCCCGGGGGACCCACTCAGATATAAGAGCTAAGCCATACGATTTAATAAACACGTGGAAAAGCAGGGGCGGATCCAGGCTTTGAAAAACGTTCAAAATTACCGGGGGGGGGGGGGGCTGCTGAATGTGCTGTGATGAAAGGCTATAAACTTGCCAAAATGGGCTGATTTTGCAGTATTTTGCAGTATTACAGGGAGCGCGTGGGCGCCCCCCCTCCCTAGATCCGCGCCTGAAAAGGATCCGTTTTGCCACATCGGACGTCGGTTTGAGAATAAAGGGTAAATTGGCACCTGGTTTTGACCATTAATGTCATTTTGGAACAACGTTCAATGCAATTTTGTCCTAGAGTAATGTTTATGGACTTAACATGCTCAATTTTGTTATTATCGAACCCAGGATGTTCTGGATATTCCTGCGCATAATGATTTTTATATCCTAACCCACAACTCTTTGTCACGTGGTATATAACGTCCCTTTGCAGCTGACTTGATAAACCTATTGCCCGAGATTAATTTGTAGTGCCTTCCGCTGATATTACAAAGATGTTCTCCCGGCTCGGATGCGGGGGCGTGATGTTGGTTCTTTGTAACCTGAAATCGTTAGTTCGTCCCGGCAATTCTAGAGTAAAATTTAGCTTTTGATTTTAGCTTGGAGTTAAAGATTGCAATGAAACATTCATGATTGTAATAGGTGCCATTACGTGCATTGCAAATCTTCACTCCGGTGACCACAGAAAGCAACTTTCAATAGGCACAATGTGACCGTGTTCTTGCCATTCTATCCGTACATTCCAGCTCTTAATCGACAATAATGGGGCCAGTGACATAATCAGGCAATCCAATCGCTAATACTATAAACAGTTCCACTTTACAACCGTGATCACTTGTCATCTCTTGAGGTGGAAATACCATAACCCCCAGGCCCGTAGCAAGGAATTTATGCGGGGGGGGGGGGGGGGGGGGGGGGGGGGGGGGGGGGGGGGGGGGGGGGGGGGGGGGGGGGGGGGTGGGTGCGGATTGCCAGAAGCGGACCTTTTGCGTACCAAAAAAAAATTTCGCTCGCGGCTGGCGCTCGCCGGTTGACCCAAAATGTTTCAAACCCGAACCGTCGTCGCCAAATTCTGAAGAGGGGGGGAGGGGGAGAGAGAAAAAAAAATTCCGTCGCAAGCGTGAAAAACAACAGTATAGGAACCACGAAAATCGTAATCGATGGTTACAAGCTGCTTAGGTTCCATTCATATACCGTGCTCCCAAACCCTTAACCAAACTTTCATTGACACACGTACCTTAAAAAACTGGCAAAGCGGACCTTCAACATCATAAAGCGGACCTTTGTCATTTTTGGGGGGGTGCGTCGACCCCCCTGGCTATGGCCCTGATTACCCCTTCTGAACTAAAAATAAAAGCTACAAATTGGAATTGAGGAAAAAACTTTCTATTACTTTTTGTTTAAACAATCAACTCGTTCAAAGTTATGGTCGAAAATGTAACATTGTAAATGTTCACTCTTACGATATTTCTTGTTTTCTCAAACTCGATATTTAATTTTGATCTAATTTCCACCATTGTGTTCAAAATTCAAGCACTTATCTAATTGATAATACAAGTAAAAGAGCATTTCTAAATACTACCAAACACTACCAAACCTAATAACCTTGAACAGAAGCGCCATGGCTCAGAGCTATGTGTACTTTTAACATCTCACTCCCTACCCAAAACAATGATAACCTGTAGAAAAATTGACCAATTAATTTCATCTGCAATTTTGCATAGTCTGTCACAACACTCTTCGTTATCCAAACCCTAACAATGCAAGCTTCAGAAAGCAATTATAAACACGTGAAAACGGTAGACCGACAGAATGGGATTCCTGTGCCGACAGTCACGGTTGGAATTATTCCAAGCCAATTACATTTGTGTTTGTTAAATTGTGTCATTTGTTGTATTGATGAGTTACATTTTAACTCTTGTATGTACTGCAATATCCCCTGGTATTATTGTATATTAGAAACAAAATGGTTCTGTCAGATTTTAAATAACTTTGCTGTCCCTGAAAGTGAAGAGTATAAAATTTTATAGAAAAAAGCTGTTACTCTTAGCAAAATTTAAGCTAAATTTGGTGGCAGTAGCCATTGTAGTTTTGTAAATTCTGAGCAAAAAACAAAATGTATAAATTTAATTTTTGGACCTTGTTCAGACAATCATGGACACTGGTTTTTGAGCACTTTTGTGACTGTACAGCTAAGCTGTTCCCACCACTCCCCACTGCAATGTTCTTGTTGTGTCCAAATGCAGTGGTTCTCAAATATGACCCAGTCAGAGATGGGTACATCGTCTTGGCTGCTTCACTGAATTCCGCAAGGTCCTTGTCCATGCATTGTTGCTCCAGCAGTGGGCAGACCGGGAGATGTTCCATTGTTTGTGGTGTTGTTCCACAACCACAGACAGTGTCCTGATCTGCTTCCAGGTAGCCCCACTTCTGCAAGGAGACCGTAGATCGGCCAATTCTGGTTCTCAATTTGTTGAGGCATCGCCATTTAGCCCATGAGGAGTCAGCTCCAGGTGGGAGATGCTCACCAGGTTCAATACCAAAAGATGCTACTTGGTTGATGGCAAGTCTTCCTTCCATAAGGCAACTCTCTTAAAGGTGCAATGAGAGATTTCACATATCAGATGTCCTAAAAAAATCAAAGTGCTGATTTTTGCCCTGATCTAAAGCTTTCCATCAAAAATAACCCCATCTGAAAGGATTAAGCTGAGAAATGTTTCTTTGGAACAAAACATGTGAAATTTCTAATTTCGTATAGGAGCAAATATGAAATTAAGCCTATGTTTTATACTGAAATATAAGCAAATCAAAATTACCCTTTAAGACATTTCTGTAGCCAAATACAAGGTAAGAAATCTCCTGAGTGTCTAATCTATATGAAATTACTATTACTAGTATGACACAATATTTGGGTGCCTCAAAATCTCTTGTTGCACCTTTAAGCTCTTTAGAGACTGTTTCAAGAGGTTGGACTTTGCTTAAGAAACTCTCTGGATTTAAGGTGGCTGGCAGTAGGTATCTGTGCAGACATAGGGTGCTTCGCATTAGATAATTGGCAGCTACACTCTTGCATGCTCACTACACTACGACGGATGTCTGGTGGAGCAATTTCTGCTAGGATGTACGAGTTCTCCGTTGGTGTTGGATGAAGGCATCTTGTGATAAAGCTGGCAGGAGGCATTTAATGCTGGGTCAAGCTTCTTGGCATGGGTTGATCTTTCCCATACAGGGCAAGCATACTCTGCATATGAGTAGCACAGGGCAAGTGCCATCAATCTTAGGGTATGTGGGCAAGCAAGCACCCCATCTTGTGCTAGTTTGTTCTGTTACTGCGTGAACATACTTTACTCTTTGTCTTCGATATGGGTCTTATTAAAGAGTGTGGTCCAAGGTAACTCCTAGGTTATAAAACCTTTCAAAACCTTTGTCCTTTAAATTTCTAGTTGATCACATCGATAATTGAATATCTTCTCATCCTTGCATTCTTCATTTCCTGACTGGCTCACTATGTTCAATATGTTCTTTTGCCCTATCTTGTTAAAATAATTGTCAATGTCCTCGTCTTGTCCTGTTTTGGCCTATCTTGTCCCATCCTGTCTAGTAATCCAATTTTGTAAATTCTGTATAGTGTAAGGTGGGGCCATGCTCAAAGTCCATCTGACTTATGGCCACTCCCACATTTTCATTTAATGTCTTTACTAAATTCTGTTTAGAAAGCCACCATTAATCTTCATAATTTTTGTAATAAATTTTATCATTTGTAATGTATTGACTGAATGAAAATGCTAATAAAAACTTGAATTTGAATTTTAGGTATACAGGGTCACCACAGTGCTCCAGGGGTGGTCCAGACCAGGTAACTTTAAGCTTACATTTGGCTTCATGTGGTTGCATAGATGGAAATCAAAGGTGCGATAAGGTTTAGCAGGAGAAGTTCAAAGAGCTTGTAGTTATGGCTGAGGAGTGATATTGGTCAAAAAGCTCTTGAGATTGGATGTGTATTTCCCAGGCTTTAGGAGTGCCATAACATGTGCTTTCCTCCAGAGTTTTGGGAACCTGTGGAAAAAAGCAGCAATTGTAGAGCCATTCCTTTGTTACTGGGCGGAAGTTTTTCAGCTGCTCAATTAAGACGTTGTCAAGGCCAACTGCTTTTCCTGGTTGAAGTTTAGCAATACCGGATTCCAATTCGTGAATTAAGGGGCGAGGGAAACTTGCCATTTTGCTGCACTTGCCATTTAAAAGCAGTTGGTGGACAACTTGGTTGGGTGTAACATTTGGCTGCTGTGGAGGTTCTGTTGGATCCCCTTGGCGCTTTTGGATGGTAGAGTATGCTTTCTTGCTGTTATGGGTTATATCGGTGGATTCAATTAAAGTATGCCAGGTTTTGATCTTTTCCTGGGAGATCCTATCCGAAACTTCACATTTAGCAGCTGTTTTAGCCGAGAAAGGGTCAACTTCAAACATGGTATAATATACTCTTAATATTCTCTAGCACATTCCTTGGAAAGGCCTGGTATAAATTCTGTCCACAGCCTCTGGGTATAAATCTCCAAGCAGTCTTGTTCACTAGTTGGGCAAATTTGTCATAGTTATGGGGTTTTGGAGCAATCCTCTTCGACAACAGTGGACAAAGTGATCCCTATGTGTCTTTCTGCCTTAAGGCAGGCGACACAAAAATATAAACAGAGGTCTCAACACGGGTCTCAACATTGACATGTTTTATGATCTTGTGCTTAATATTAGCCTATCTTGTGTATCTTACACATTTGCATAAGAGACTATCCAAAATGTCACGCCTTGCTCTTAAAGTATAGCGCTCGAAAGTTTTGATTTCAGCCAATTTTTATCTAATATTTTTGCAGGAACTGAGGTTTGAAAAACTAAGTTGCTAGAATGATTCGGACTTCGCCAAAGCAGAAAACCTTGCGGTGACTGTTGCCAATTTTGCCTCAGGCCAGAATAGTGGTGGTGCTATTTGTTGTTTTCATTTGATCATCAACTAAGACAATGTGTACATGCATATGTCATTCATGATACATCCCCAAACATGATGATATATAAACCAAATACAAGCAGAACGCATCGTGATGTGTAAAATATGTCCCCGCCAAATGTCGCGATCACTAAGTGAGAACTGAAACTACACCAGATCACCCCCCCCCTGAATTCTGGCCTTAAACCCAGGACCATTGGGCCAAATGTTGACTTTTTTTGGTGCAATATTGACCTTTTTGATATTTCCTTTCCCCACTGACAGACCCGGGGAGGACCCTAGGGGAATGATTACACTGTTAGTAGGGGCTTGTACCCTCCTACAATATACCCAAGTTTGGCTACTCTAACTCATCTAGAACTAGAATTTCGCAGTTCTCGGCTTTCGCGCTCACTATATTCAGAGAATATAAGCTGTGGGCCGCTCCATGACCTTTGACCTTGGCACATGACCTTGGACCTCATCAACATACGAGGGATCCCATGGTGCACCTATGACACAAGTTTGGTTCCATTTGAACTCCCAACTTTTCAATTGAGGTCAATTTAAAAAAAAAATAATTTAGTGACGCACACATCCACACGCACAACTGATTGCTAAGTGGTCCTGCCAGCTATAGCTGGTGGCCCACAAAAAAAGATAGGCCAAATTTTGACATTTTTGTGCAATATTGACTTCTTTTGACATTTCCCTTACTCCTGACAGGGGAGGACCCTGGGGAATGAATTACATGGTTAGTAGAGGCTTGTGCCCTCTTACAATATACCCAAGTTTGGCTACTCAAGCTGATCTAGGAAAAAATATGGTCAAATGTTGACCTTTTTTGTGTGCAATATTGACTTCAGGAATTCACCACTAAATAAACTAGGTGTATAGCAGACGACGTCAGTGCCGAGACAGTGATGGTGTCCGAAATGGGATACTTTGCCTAATAGGCGAGCAGATTAGGGTGGTATTTTGGGCGGAGGTGACAAGTCGCGTACTACAAGCTAATTTTGGTATTTTTGGAAAGTATGGGTGCTGACAATATCACCAATAAAAATTAACCAGAATCCCTTTGGGGAACATTCTAATGGCGTCCTTCAAAATGGCCGCCATTCGGCGTGTTGGGTTATATCGTTTAATACTGCATTCTTAAATAATGCGATTTGAACACATGTCAACTATTTTTCATCAATTTGGATAAGTGGCACTACTAATTAATTTACACGTGAGCACTTGCAATAGAATAACCGAGAGGGCGCTTGTCAAAATGGCCGCCAATGTGCGGAATGACTACTTACTGATTCACACCACTACTGGATCAAATCGGCATGGAGCGCGTAATGAGTATCCAATCGTATTTGAGTACGCGCAGCCCGAGCAGTGAACATCCGGTGCGTGTATTTCAATGCAAGTTCACGCTGGCAAAGTTCAAGGGAATTTTGCGTAGGCCTATGTGAGATGTGCGCAAGTTGACAACGAATTACGATAAGTCTAGGGTAACAACCCGCAGCATAGTTTTTCTTTCAAAATTTCCGAAATGGAAATAAACTTTAAAGAATGACTGTATGATAAGGCACACACACAAACGAACCAATATACAAAGCAAGTACCCGAAAACAAAACAAAGCAAACCCCAAAAGCAAATAAAACAAAGCAACCCCCCAAAAGCAAAAACAAATCAAGAACATGTCAAAAAACAACAATGAAAACAAAAAAAAGGTATAGTCTACCAATTCCCGACAAATTTCAATGCGAAATGCATTTATTTATTGATTTAAAAAAAAATTATTTTAAAGAATTTCCCCCAAGAGAGCCTCAAATCATGCCAAATGTAAGCTAAAGTTAATTAAGACCCCAGTTAAGACAGTCGCAAACCATTTCAAAAAAAACAACAATATCTTGACCTAAACGATCTCTGATGAGGCATTTTAAAACAAGGAGGCATCATAGTAGACAATGGCTACTAAAAGAACTCAACATTTTCTCATTCATGAAATTAAAAGAAAATGATGGCGGTTATAACTGTTTCCAAATAAATGTGTGCGCGGCTTACCGATGAACAAACTTGTTGCCTTTTTCCCTTTTTAACTCTCAACCTCAATTTTTAGTCCTAAAGCGAGGAGATTAAACCATGATCTAGTCTAGTTTCCAAACCGCGGACACTCAACAGTTGACCATATTTTGTAATTTTAAACCTTGTTTTTCTTGCCAGACACATACTCCATTTGGTCGGAAATGTGCTCAGACACAACTTATCCTCCATTCAATTCGGCTTCTACATCATCTGATTTCGATTTCAAAACATTGTTGGTTTTTAATTACACCGCTCAGCAACAACGCCTAAAAATAGAACCGTGTGACGAACACACTGGCGTACACGCAGCACTGCTACGCTGTAGTTCGTCGCATACGTTTTGACCATTGCGCCTGCGTTGGCTATGTGCAATTACTTCATCAGTCCACGCGAGTGTGTTTGAATCGTTCAAACAACTGCTGTTCGTCATCTCTGTGCCTTAAAATAGCATGTTAATTCCTCAATTTCTACCAACGAACTGTTCATAGAACCTTGACCAAATTTATATCGTTAGAAAAGTTGAGAACAAATTTTACTTTTCACTTTTGAAATGAGTAACATAAATAAATGCTTCCAAAAAATGTAGGAAAAAGTCCCATGTTTGGTCTCTATTTGTTGATATATATTTGTCCGTTATTTTTCTACATATTGTTAACAAAATTGTTTTGAAATATTCTGTTTTTTTTAATATGTTATCAAGCAATGTTTTAAATTGATATTTAAATCGTGCATGTGAATTGCAGCAAATAACCGTTATTTTTTTGTCAGTTTTCGGGGGCTTTACAAATCGGGCTACGCGTGCAGGTTTTGCTTGGTAGTGGTGTGTTAACTGATTAAAATTGTCCAATTTGGAGCTTGTTTTGTGGAAGTGGGCGGTGGTGAATGGCCATACTAAAATGTTAGTGTTGGTATTTTGTTAAAAGTAATGGGTAATGACAGTATTCACAAACAAAATTACCCCAGAATCTTCAAAATGGCCACCATTTTGTGTTTTGGGTATATCGTTTTCAACACTGCATGCTTCAATAACGCAATTTACCACCTTTTAACTATGTTTTGTCAATCTTTGATAAGAAGTGCTACTAATTACTACCGTGATCACTCACAGCGCATAACACTGGAGTGGCGTTTGTCAAAATGGTCGCCAATATGCATTGAATGACTACATTACAAACTAGTAAATCCCACACCCTCTTGGAAAACATGGCAATGGGCAAGGCATCTTTCAAAATGGACAAACCATTCTGCCTTGTTTCGGTATAGTGTGTGCAGTAAATTGGATTGTGGAAATCATTTGAGAAAACACTCGTGTCTAACGACTAGTTTAAAAAAAACGGAATATTGGGGAGGTATATAACATGATTAATAGTAACTACATACGGTTTGATTGACATGTTTTAACCTACAGTTACGCGACACTGGAGGCCATGACCAAACTGGCTGCCAATGTGCCTCGAACACAAATTTATAAACCAAGAACTCAAGTGCCAATAGTGGCAATAGGCCAGCAACGTAATCAAAAAACAGTAACGGAACAGACTGGTCTGAATGGGAAATGTATAGCTCAATCGACTGGGAAAAGGGTAAAGGAAAAAAGAAATGGGGGAAGGAAAATTAAGGCAAGAAGCGAGGGAAAGGGAAAGAGGGGGTGAAGGCAACCCTGACTGTACTACTAGTATTTATTTTAACATCGCACAGCTAGCCAAGACATCACACGTCAACCCCCTTCAGTTTTGGGGAGTGTCAGTGAAAAATAGGCTCAGCCAGCAAGCGAAGCGAAAGGTTTGTATTTGAACTGGTCAACAAAAAACGACACAGACCGGGTAAATGACTAGTTTGTGAGCTCAAAGTTCGGCAACAATGGAGATTGGATAGGTGTCACTTTGTCATATTTTAGTGCACATTTTTATCAGGACATGTTCTGCATGCGCTCTCTAAGCAGCCTGACATGTGTCCCTTCAATTGGATCTTAAAGCTCCTTTTTCATTGTCCAGGTTTCAGCTCCATGTAATATATAGAATGCTCTCTACGCAAACTCTTCCATGCTAGTCTTGATGTGACAGAAAGTTCTATCTGCAAGGAATGATTCCAAGTATTTGAACTCGTCAACCTCCTGTAGCTCAGCACCATTTTAGAAAGATGGGCTGATAATTGCTATCCGCTTTGACAGTCGTAAACACAGTATTCTTAGCATTAAGAAAGAGACCAACCCTACCTTGCAGCAGCATTTTCCCAGGCATATCAACAAGTCTTGTGCATCTTGTAATCACTAGCTTGTCTGTGGTGACCACAAGGTCATGTGCAAGATCTGTGAGATGCATTCCAGTCTGGCGCCTTGACTTTATTGCTTTGATAGAGCCTTTTGCCGTTGTTAAATTGTCCAAGTAGATAGTCTACAGTGATCACTAAGAGGTAGGGAGCTGAGGTGTCTACCTGGAAAATACCAGCAGTTGTCAGAAACACTCTAGTGTGACCATCCATATTCTGTGCAAATGATGTTGGGTTTCCTACATATAGCAATAGCACTGACAGTCTCTCCTGGAATACCATAGATATGGAGAATATGCAGCATAACCTTCCTATTACTGTCATCAAAGACCTTTTAAAAATCCACAAAATCTGTGGTTTCTTTCCTCAGAGGAATTATATATCTTTTTCATTGATACTTCTGAAGGCTAGTATCTGCAGATCTGCCTCTAAGAGTCATTCTGGTTTTGTCTGAGTATAGGATCGGTGGGAGGAGAGATTTTATTGAGCAACATTGAGTTGTCGATTTTAATGGCAATGTGAGTTAGTGTAATACCCCTGTAGTTCTGGGGTAGCTGGAGATCACCTTTCTTTGGCAGAGGTGTGATAGATGACTTTGAAAAGGCAACAGACTCCTTTCCTTTGCAGAATTGCTTGCAAAATTCCAAGAGCTGAACATGGAAGTGTGCAGATTTCCACATACCTGTGGGAATATAGGGTCCACCGGTCTTGACGATTCTAAGCTTCTTCAGACATGATTGATATTCCTTCATGGAGAGAAGACTAGTCCTGATGGGCACTGTCAGCAACCTTATGGTTGACTGATGACCAGGATTGCCGTCTCGTTAGCTATTTCTGGGCAGGCAGCCCACGCTGCAGCATTTGGTTATCATAGTGTAGACAATCAAGCTCTTCAGTCCTGACCTTGATGCAACTCTTGGAAACTTTGGTATAGACTTCATCAAAAGGACCTTCAGATTGATTTTTCTGACTTGAGTGATCTCAACACTTGAATAGCTAGTGTCTTCCTTCTTTTCTTGGGAATATTGCCAGTGCAATCTCTTGGTACGCTGGTCTTAGGATATCATATTCTGCACTGCAACTCCTATCTTTTAGCTCATCATAGAGTTAGAGTTTTGAAACGTATTATGTAGAGGAACTGCATATTCTTCACAGAGGTTACTGTCTGCTGGCACTATTTCCAGTTTATTCGTTTCAAAGGATCTTTGGCAGGAACTCTGCCCTGGTGGTAGCTAATCTGACATTTGCAGGACTCAATTCTGTGGTCAGACCTAATGGCCTCAAAATAGTTGTATGCACAAGAGTTCTTGATGCTATTGACCCACTTCTTATTATTTTTATTGGCTGTGGCATTGTAGGTAAATAAGGCATCAGATAGACCAAGTTTGAAGTCACCTCCTAGTAGTAGGAGGAGGAGGTGGTTGTGAGCAGGGAGTGCATTCAGGTTGTTGGATATTTTTTTTGTAGAATGTACAACTTCTACTTTTGGAAGATTACTGCAAGACGTAACAGCAGAGAACAGCAGTTACTGGATTTCACAACATAGCAACTTTCCTGTTGCACTCATTGCATCAAACGATGCTGGACCAAGCTTGGAGGGCTCTAGGTAACGAGAGGACTCCTACATTTCCAGTAGAAGTATTTTTCGTGATCTTCATGACGGGTGTATCTAATGTGGACCCAACGAACGTCTCCTGCGAAAGTGATTCACTGTGTATGTTACCATGTTCCTGCAGGCAAATTATATCAATGCCATATCGCAGTGCGCGAGTAAGCCATTCCTAGGTGTAGAAGGTGCTAGTGCAGAAAGAACTCATACGCACACAAAAATTAATCCTGTTTGGACTAGTAACAAGCTATTTGGTTGGCAAAGATTTTTTCTGTGTCATTTTTGTATAATTTCTGAGGTTTGGGGGAAACTAGGTGCAGGTGTGTTGAAAACATGCAAATCTGCTCTGTAGCTAATTTTTGTTGAAGTACGGTCCTAATCTTCCCAAAAAATCCAGTTTTAAATAACCAGTCTCTTTATAGCTGATAAATTGATGTTTGATGAGAGGTCATTTGTACAAGTCTATGGGGAGTTATTAGTGGTGTGATTCCTTCAACATTTCCCTACTCCCCTGACAGACACAGGGGAGGACACTGAGGGAATGAATCACATGAGGGGCTTGTGTCCTCTAACAATATACCCAAGCTTGACTACTCTAGCACATCTAGAAAAAAAATATGGCCAAATGTTACAGGGTTAACATTTTTATCCCAGATGAATGGACGCTGCTCATTTTATAGTCCTCGTTCTGAACTCGTTCGGCAGGGACAATATAAAGGTGGTGGCCAAAAGGATAATAAAGTGCATATGGTCATAATTTTGGGCACCTTGATTTTGGGTACACCATTTTTTCGAAGAATCCACGGGTCTAATTTATATAGGTCATTGACCTCTAAAGACCTATTTCACATTTGACCCCAAACTGATGACACATGTTCCAGGGAATGCTTTTGTGTGTGTGAAGGCTTGGCACTTGGCACATGTGGTGTATTGGATAGCATGTCACATTTTTAAGGGATACTGTCACGCAAAACCTGAGGTACTCAAAAGACGCTAAGACCGAATACAACTTGACCAGAAATATATATTTTATCAAATAAAATTTGTATATTCATTTCAAATTCTTATCAAAATATAATACAAGTTTAAGAATTTACAATAATTTCCACAACATAATCTAATCTTTTATACAGTTAATCTCTTTACTTCAGAGTTAAACAATTTCTTGAATTTAAGAATTTCACCAAATATTTGAGCGCTCAATTTGTTTTCAAATTGAATTTTTTGTGTATTAAATCAAGTAGGACTATTTTTATGTTCACACTTTCCTTAAGGATTAAGCCAGCATGCACAAGTTCTTCATGAAGCTGTTGTGAATGAACTACCAAATCAGATATCGGTGAAGAACCAAATAGGCGACTCAACACAAAATCCCAATGTCCATATATTCATAGTAGTACATGTAGATGAAGCCATCTCTCAGGGAAATCAAGAGTAGCAGTGGACTACAGATAAATCAAACCCAATCATTTCTGTAGCTCCAGTTAAATTGCCTTTTACATCTAAATTGACTCACATCTAACAATACCATAAATTTTACATGTACTGGAAAACTTGTTCGAAATATTCTAACCATTAATGCCACTTCATTTACGGTTAGAAGTCTAAATGTACCAGAAATGGCCGGAAAATTAAACCAAAACAAGACCAGTTAATCCTTGCTTAAGCATCCTCAGTGAAGAGAGTTAATCCAATCTGGAAGCTTAAGTCTTTGCAAGTAGAGTCGACTGGCGAGAAACTAATTCAAAGTCCATTGTCAAACTTTTCTGCAATGCAGGCCCGCCCAAATTTACAATAGTGTCGGTCTCAATCCGTCACCTGGCACAGTTCACAGATAAGTTTCTTGATCAATGGAAAACTATTTCAAATGGCAAACTTTGTAAATGTTTCATCCAGGATTATTTATCAAGATAATCATAAGTCCAAACTATGTATCAACTCCAGGATAAATCTCATAATATAAATTGATTTTCATTGACAAATTTCTTTCAAATGCAAATAACCACGAACTGCATGCTAATAATTCATAAAATTTCATGGTTTTTACTTTCATTGAAATAGAAATATTTTCCTTTCCAGGCTTTTTGAGTAAATATACATTACTTTTTCATCTTGTTTGTATGAGAAACCTTTAACCATAATATACAATAAAATAATTATATTTCATCATGGAATTGGTTTCTTTTTATTGACAAATTTAGCAAGCTTCATTTCAAATTTTTTTCATGAATCTTTCAGCAAATTTTCATAAAAACTTTAAACATTTCTCACTTGTCAACATTTTTACACTAAGTTTTACTTTGAACTTCACTTATATTATTTTGTCTAAATAATTGTCAAGCTCATATTTAAATTAATGAGAAAAATTATCCTGAACATGTAAGATAAATATTTCCTAAATTTGTCTGGCAAACACACAATATTCATTTATTCATTTCCACCAAAATAATTTAACCTTTTTAAATATTCAATGTCCAAAATTGATATAAATAATATGTAAAGGCAAAATATGAAAATTCAACTTACATGAAATTGAAAATAAATGTTGACTTGACTCTGGACTACAAGTAGAGCTTATGCACCATCCCTGCTGACCTCAGGCCAACAAACACACAATGCTGCTGTTGACTTCTTCATGGTAAAACCTTAAGTTCATGACCAAAATGTGCTCCCTCAGAAAAGCAAACATATTAAAAGACAACCTCCTGCAGCAGTAGTCCACAAATCTACATGAAACTTGTTCTGCATATTCATGTTTCAATGTGCACTTGATTTTGGTGTCAAAAGCTACTATGGCTAATACATGATGTTATCTCAGCCAATCCAAGAGCACAGTGAAGACAGGAATTTTTCCTACCCCACCCAGCACAGATTTCTAAAGATTGATAGGACCACCTGGTCTTTGGAATTTTTCCAAGAAAAAATTCCACCCTCATTCATATCACAATGAATAGAAATCAATTTGTATTTGGGTCAACTGACTGGACAATGTGAAAACAAAAGAACTACAAGCTTGTGTCAGTCTAACTTTGACTACACAAAATGGCATTGGAAAAAAAATAGACTTGGAATGAGATCTTATGCACAGTGACAGATACGGGTTTTGGGTTTAAGAATTTTGATATGGTAACATGCAGTGAAAGAGACAATACACATTTTCAAATAAACATCGGAAACATTTGGAGCCAAATACAATGTATGCGAGCGCCCTTATACGCTCGCGACATTTACAAACAAGTGATGCGCACTACGCTAAGGTGAAATGCGCAAAAGTGCTGCATCCAACAGTTGTGTGTGATGACCCGTTAGGATGCTCGCGGGGTCATCATGTTTGGTAAACTTCGTTTTGAAAAGGGGGTTTCCATTTAGTTCAGTTCTTATTTTGATCTCATTGCACCATAAACAAGCCTTTGTACATAAAATACAGAAGTGAGTTGAAATTCTACAATTTTAAAATGGATTTAACTGAAACAAAATGTATTTTGGAAATGTGGATATCACAAAAATTGCTAAGCGCTTGAGTTGTGGTATATTCACTGTTGTGACAAAAATATATTAAACAATACATAATATAATTAAGAAGCCCCCAAAATGATTTTGTACAATTGAACATACTGTCATTCCAGTACACACGAAACTCAACAGCCAAAAATCATGTATTTAGTATAAACTGCTTCAATGCACCTATTTTATGCATTTAGTAATTAAGATGAATTTAATGAAAGTTTTTAATACCATTAAAATGAAAATTTTATTTTATCATTGCAAGTTTCATGAAGGTACATGTGATCTAATCATATGAGTGCATTTTGTTTCACAAACTAATAATTGAGCACCCATTCACAGGTCTGTAAATAACATAACCATCCAATAGTCAATTCTATTTGTAGTGTTGCTGCTTGTCTAAAGGATTGTGCAATTTTTCATATAAAAATGACATTTAGTATGGGTCTTTTAAACCAATAACAGCACATTTTTTGAAGAGCGCCCCCAATTTTCAAAATTTGATATTTTTGCACAGTTATGTTGGTAATTGTCTTGGGAACTATACCTGGGAACGAGAATGCTAAAACATGCGTATTTATCATAAAATAAGCGATGTTGTAATTAGAATTGTGATCCCAGATTGTACTTAAAGACACTATCAGTGATTTGCTAAATCAGCAAATCGAAAAAATCATCAAAAATCAGATTTTTGCATGTATGTAACAAGTACAGGTATCCTAACATACCCTGCAAATGATAAGACCAGAAGCAACCTAATAAGGACAGAATCAGAGATTTTAGTCATTACTGTCCGTTCGGACACTTACTACAACACGTAATTGAATGGAGAATCGTATCTTGGAACACTGCCGTTTTCTTCCTTTTCTGTCAATTCTATAGCTGGAAAAGGTAACTTATGAGAATTCTACAGACTTATCCTTCACTTTCAAGCTATTTCTGCATATTTCAAATATTTTTCAAATCACTGATAGTGTCTTTAATGGCAGAGCTGGAAATGCTAAGTTTATGTCCGTCCATGATGAAATAGCGCCACCTCAAGAAAATTACTTGCCTTGTCTGAACCAATAAAAACAACTAATAGATATGCGTAGACACATACATGTCGCTATTTCCCGGCTATTTCATATTGGAAGGCAGTTTTCAACAGCCGTTGAATTATTATCGGAGATCTCCAATATTAATTATTCTTAGAAAATTCCTTCGTTTGCAACACACAGACATGTTCGAGCTTAACCATTCACAGGTATAATTTACTAGCCAGTTACAAATGCAACTGTGTAAAAATCTCAAATTTTTGGGAAATTGGGGGTGCTCTAAAAAAAAAAAGAGGCATTTGTTTTTTTTTTTGCTCCTGATGATCCCTATTAGTTAGAGGACATACAACAGGCTATAGTTTCAAAGCCAGCATCACGTTGCTGCCTTTTGTTGTTAAATCCCATTTACTGGCTTATTGCGATAATCACCCTCTCAGCAGGAGCGCTGCCAGGCCATCACTCAGCACGTGTGAGTTTCTTGCCTGAAATCATGGTTCAGGATAATAGCCAGTTGAATTATCTCATAAGGCAGCTACTTACTATTTTCTACTTCAATCACCAACTCTAATTTTTTTCATTGTAATCTATCCACCAAGAATAGCGCTGCTATAAGAGGAGTTGAAAATATGCTCCTGGAACATGATTTTGGGCCAGAATCTCACATTGGCCATCACTTGTCAGAAAAATGATACAAACTACGCATCAGTCACAACAGTAACAAATTTAACCCAGTCCAAAGGTAAAACTATTACAATTTGGTGGGTTTTCAAGCTTAATTTACATGAAGGGGCATTACAATTCCTTACAAGGTATAGACCATCAGCCCAGAGACATTTGGTTAGATGAACTAGGTACCAATTATCTGACACTGGGAGTGTGAAGGGGCTCACCTGAAAGGAACGAAAATGGGAGTCTGCCGGGTACCACCCGCTGCGTGTAGTCCTGGGGGACCCCCCAAGGAGCCAAAAAATGGGTGCTAAATAGATGAGAGGTACCACTTAAATCCACCACCATTTTGTGTGCATTGCCATGCCTACATCAGCAGCACAAACGACAGACATTTTCTCCGCTGCAAAAGGTCCGCCAGACCCCCCCCCCCCACAAAGGGACCCCCAAATTGGGCTAGCTTAGACGAGCGAGGTACCACTCAGAAATAATGTCAAATTAACAAGGTGTGTTTGTGGAATACAAAATGGGTAATACCAGACTAATTGTCAGCTGCACTACAGGTACCAAACACTTCAAATATGGCCGCCCAAGACTCTGCTGGCCATCAAAGCTAGCCTAGATATTGGGGGTACCACATGAAATCATGTTTAAATGATGTATCAGACCTCAAGGAACATAGAATGACCTATGGTAGAACAAATATCCGCTGTCTTAGACGTACCAGACCCCATATATGTGCCCACCTAGGCTAGCCTAAATATTAAAGGTACCAGATAAAACCAAGTTTAGATGATCAATCACAAGGAATAAATAAAAAATGACCCATACCAGAATACTAATCCATTGGTTCTATCAGACTCTGTAATAAGCTGTTGGAACTTGGACACAAAATAGGCTAGTCTAGGTAGGCTTATTAAAGATATTAACTGAATCAAGTTTAGGCTCTTTGAAAAATGAGGAAATTATAGACACTATCAGTGATTCACCCAAAAGAGTCAAAATATTTGAAATTTGCAGTAATAGAAGGTTAAGTCTGTATAATTCTCATAAGTTATTTTTTCCAACTGAAGAATTGCCAGAAAAGGAAGAAAACGGCAGTCTTCAAAGATTTGACTCTCCATTGAATTACGTGTTGTAGTAAGTGTCCGTTTGGACAGTAATGGCTAAAATATCGGATTCTGTGCTTATTAGGTTGCTTCTGGTCTTATCATTTGCAGGGTATGTTAGGGTACCCGTACTTGTTACAGAAATGCAAAAATCTGATTTTTGAAGATTTTTTTGATTTTATGATTTAGCAAATCACTGATAGTGCCTTTAACTGTTGGTATGGCCTATTTGAATCATGTCACTCATAACCTCTAGGATGTATGTCTCGGAAGCTGCGAATGAACCAATAGCATGTGAGGTTGTGGGAGTTCAAAATTAATATTGGTCGACCAAAATGGGGCACATTTTTGCAGAATTTGCTCATAACATCCAAGCAAAACATCAATTAGCCCTAAGATTTAATAGGGTAAATGATTAAAATCCCTTTCGTAAAATTACTACAATACACCAAAATTGTACACAAGGAAAGAGGAACATCACAAGCAATAAGTCTGTATCCCTTTGGTATCAAAAGTTAGAATTCACTGGTATTTTTATCACAAAAATGACTGGTAAAAGAGGCTAACACTATTGAGTAAAATTACTATAATACACCAAAATTGTACACAAGAAAAGACGAACAGAAAATAACAAGCAATATTTCCATATCGCGAGCTCACACGTGCAAAAGATTCCCCATATAAAATGTTGCCGAATTGGCTTTTTGCCGAATTGGTGTCGCCAAATTGGTTTGTTGCCAAATTGACCCGTCACCGAAGTGTCCAGCATACGTAAACAAAACAGCATGAAAAAAGCACTTTGTCGTCGATTTCGCCTGGCGACCCTCGCTTATAAAATGATCCTTAGACATCCAAGAACATCGTCAGGTATGTGTTTTGCTCAGAAAGTTTACCGTTGCTAAGATAAAATAGAATCAATTTTCCAATATGGCGGTATGACTCGCTACGACGAGTGTGATGTTTTTATCACAGCAAAGAACATCTAGACTAAGAATGGACACTCTGCCTATTTTGTGTAACGGAAGTGAATGTTCATGGGGAAGGCCGCTCCAAGTGTCGGGTAGGTAAAATACGAAAACACCTTGTACAGCATACGTGCAGAAGCAATGGCAGGTAGATCGAAAGTCTATAGTTCAGCTGTTAATTGCTCAAATAACCCCCCCCCAAATCACCAAATCTTTATTTCTTTTCAATTTCCTAAAGACAAACAGAGGTAAGAAAAAACAATATTAGTTAATTTGCTTGAACAAATGAACTGTTTGTAAGTGAAAGTGAGTGCACAGTGTCAGTGTATAGACTCACCGAGGCACTGTATATGGCCCACATTTTCCAACTTTCAAAATTTGATTGATGATACACGCCGGGTTCATAGATGCACGAGAAAACGACATTAAATTATCATAGAAAATTGCTCAGATAAAAAGTGAACTTACTCCCTATTCCACAATAAAGTGACACTCTATTGAAAGAAAATAAAAATATCTTCATGATATCCTTGGGAGCCCTAAGTGGAAATTGAATTCAATTTGAATTTTTAAGTTGTTTGTAAAACTATTTCAAAAACTAAATCCCCCCACAAATGCCGAACTTGTTGATTAAAAGGTAACAAATGTGAAATTTTCACAAGAAAGTCCACTCTTTGGTGATCCAATGTTCAAAAGAACCATTTTATGAGGGGTTATCATATGAACTCGGTTCAAGCCTAATTTAGATGTCATATTTCAATTATCTGTTATTGATTACAAAGATATCTGAAAATAAAGAATATTTTCAAAATAAGGTTCATCGGCTAAAAGGCACGAAAATAACCTCAATATAGTTTTGGTAACTGTACACAAAACCCCCCGGGGGGGGGGGGCACTCGATTTTTTTCAGGTAGAGATGTGCGGCCCCGGTTTCTGAACTTGGTAGCTTGCGAACTGGTTTTGTTTCCGAAAGTAGGGGCTTGGGAACTGAAATTTGGAGAAATTTGAAGGCTTGGGAGCTAACATTTGGCTAAAATTTAGCCTCTGAGGCAACACTTGTTCAAGGGACCTTAAGAACTGAATTGTGCTTCAAATGGGTGGTCTTTGGGAACTGCTTGAGAGATGTGAAATGGGGGTCTTAATGGTCGCACATACCCGTACCAAGTTCTAACATAAGTGCTCCTGGAATCAAACTGGCAAAGCACTAAAATCTTAGTATATGGTCTCAGTAGGGTGTAATATGGTCTCAGTAAGGTGTATGATTAAAATTCAAATATGTAGCCTAAGTTTTAATTTAAAATGTTGAAAAAATAAATTGAGGCTGACACACATATTTTTTTAAAAATTAAAATAAATTGATATCATTGGCAAAGAGTAGATTCACAGCTGCCACGTTGAACCCAATTAATGTAGCCCTATCTAGTGCATTGTTAAAGAAAAAAGAAAAGGAACACAGAATGGAGGCACTCAAAAGTTCTGGGTCAAAAGTATAATGACATGTATGTGTTGCATTTCATTTCCAACATTAAGTGCTCATTTGGTGGGATAGTAGAAAACTGCCCAAAATTAGGGATCTAGGTTTTCACCAAATATTATTATAAATGTTAGTTATAGCAAACACCATTTTTTCATTTCATTTTGCACTCTGTCTGCCCATTTAAATGCAAGATGTACTTCAAAATCTAGGCTCCTTGTTATCATTCGTATAGTTTCTGCAGCGTTAGCCGCCGTTGTCTGCTTGAGTTTACCTACTGGACGCATGTAGTGATTTTGATGACGTAGCAGCGTTACATCGTTCACCGTATAAAATCGACGGAGTGTCCATTCTTAGTCTAGATGTTCTTTGATCACAGTAATATTGCACAGTTCTAATATTTTTTATTAATACCCCGGGTATTAGTTAGGAACTTTGACCTTGGTAGGTCCGAAACAGCGTCCACCAACTTGCTAGTTGGTAATTGGTAACCAGCGAAAATAAGCGTGTTCGTGCCGATTGGAAATAAGTTACCGGGACAGCTGTAAACTGAGCATCAATGGATACATCATTTTAATGTTACTGTAATGAACGCATGAACACACTAACAGAGTTTCTGGGCGATTTGTAGGAGCTTGCTTCGCAGCTCAAAAAGGGTCAAAGTAAAACATGACTTAATGGTATAAATATGAAAAAATTATGTCATGGGATAAGTTGGGACTTGTAGAACTTTTAAAGGTCCATGTCCTTCAGAAACCCAGATTTTACTGGAAGTGGTAAAAATGTTGGTGTCTGAAGAATGCTACTATTTCTAATTTACCCTCTGAAATCTAACACTAAAGGATATTTGGTTTGGATATTATGAGCAAAGATGTGCCCATTTTGGTCGATCAATAATAATTTTTACATAGTTACTGTATGGTTTGTACAAAATATGGTTTTAGCTCTCATCTCACATCAAAACTGATCGAAATATCAGCTTGAAAACTTAGAGATGGGATTATGGGGGTAAAAGTCATTTAATCAAGATGAAAACTTTATTTTGATTAAATTGGGTTACCCCCTTTAAGCCCATGGTTGGAGGGTTCTTAGGGTTTTTGTTGGGTACCCATGCTCGTTCCAGGGGTTCTGAAAGTGACCCAGGTCCAGTTTTTGGTACTAATAAACCCATTTTCAGTGAATTATACCCCAACGGGACCGATTTGTGGCAAGATTATACCCCTAGTGGGACCTGCTTTCAACATGTAAATAACAATTAAACATTATTTTAAAGAACAATATTACATAAAAAAATAACACTTGCGCTACTGTAAGAAAAATGACACAAATTTAAGGGTTATTTTCCTATTTTCATTACTGGACCAGTCAAAATCTTGAATTTGATACCCCTAGTGGGAATATAAGAGATTATTCTGAATTTGATAGCAAGTGCAGCTAGTCCCGCTTTTAGTTGAATGGGAATGGGTACTTGACCAAAATACAAGAACCCTCCCCCCATACCTAAGAAAATTAATTTTATGATATATACAGCTGTATAAAAACCCAGACTCGGGGATTCATTATAAAGCACTCTGCAATTCTGAGTTTAATCAATAGCTCCATACAAACATTTCATTTATTTGATTGATTTTTTGATGGAGGTTGAATTCAATGTTTCAAGTGTTACAATACAATGTACTTTAATATCGTTTTGGTAAAAAGTTGACTGTGCCCAAAAAGTAACAGTCTGTTTTCTTCTTCTTTTTTTCTTTTGCATTTGGTCTAGAAGGCAACCAATTTGGGGGAAAATTGGCATTTGTTTCCTGAAAAAGTACAAAATAAGTTCCTCTTTATGTTCCTATTTTTATGTGGGGTTTGGGCTTATGTGCCTGTTGCGGTGAAGTCACAATAATGTAATATTTACATTCCCTCCATAATAATACATCAGGAGTCCCCCTTGTCTTCTTCAATTTACAACGAGATTAGGTGTAGCTGTGCTACAATTTACTACTATTTGAGAAAAATATGGATGCTACATAATTACTATGTGTAATATGTTATTAAGAAATTGAAGTGCCCCAAAAATATTAAGGTAGGAGGAGAGTTGGCTTAAAACTAACTACACATCGATTTGCAAAATCTGAAATTTGATAGATAAAAACACAGATTTTTTGCAAATTTTTGGTAACAAAGCAGGTCATACGAACTATAAAAGGACATGTTTTATTTTTTTTTTTTTTTTTTGCAGTTGTAACTCACAAACATATGCAAAGTATTATCACATATATGTAATATCTATACTAAGGAAATATGGTCATGATTCGCATATTTGAAATTTTGGTATGATGGGAACGCTTAAGTACGTTGATTAACATATAAATCAAAATAGTTGAAAATTTTCCACATTTCTTGCGTATTTTGCCCTTTTCATTTCCCGCCACACATAGCTTCACTACTCGAAAACGATGTTCCGACAAATCTCCACATCGCAGGGCAAATGGTGACGTCAAAGTGATGACCATCCATAATTTACGGCGTTTTGTAACCATCATATCGCAGTGTTTTGCACTTCAATAATAATTAACACAACGAATAAACAAAATAGGCCTTCTGTAACTTTTTTTCTAATTTTATTAATTACTTTTCCTTAATCCATCAATATTACCGTGTCAGCAATAACCATTCAGTCACAAAACGATGTTTTGGTCATCACTTTGACCTCACGAGCTTGGGGCGCTTTTTGATGAAGCCGTGGCGAAAATCCGCCCGTTTCCTTCGTATTTCCTTCGATGTCCAAAAGGGCAAATTTAAATGCCTCTAGTTTGTAATTTTACATCAAATTGTATTATTTTTCGGAAATCGTGTGTACTTTACATATATTTTTATGAATGATAAGTCAAACTGAGCTTGACAAAATCTTGACATATTTCCTTACATTTATCTATTCTGAATACAACAATAGCAAACATTGGCGTCACCAACCCTTTGCAAATGGGGAGCAGAAGGGGTGCCAAGGCATTTTTGAGGGGGCTTATTTCGGGGCCTTCTCATAGACACTGTACAAAAGGTCGTTCATTTGGGGGTCGAGCGGGGGGGAAGGTTTTCGTTTGGGGGGGCTTGCGCCCCCCACCACCCCTGCCCCCCCGCTGGTTACGCCACTGGAATAGCAAGTATTGTTAAAACATTATGGCTTAATATATTGACTGACTTCAACTTCAATAACATCAAATACCAAAATAAGCATCTACTTTGATATGAATGATTATAATTGATTGCCCATCAATATCCAGAATTTTGATGAAGATCAAAATTCTCTATTACCATAGTCTAAATGATATGAACTGGCTAAATAAATGAAACATTTTACTTTTTTAATCATATCAATATACTCTCTACTGGCCTTTTTATGATAAATCAAATTTCTTTTCTTAACTACACTAGAGATGTGATTTCACAAAAAGCTTTTAAGTGCAAAATTTGAGTTTGCCTATTATTCATTGGCGGTCTGATGATAGACAATTTGCTGATTCACAGACTTAATATGTTGTCATTGGGATGCATACTAGTTGGTGGTACTTATTTTTGTTTTTCGATACAGATTCTTGAAAGGAGAGGACATTGCTATCCACTGCTCCAAATCCTAATTATCGACGTTTTATAAAACAATTTCAGAGGAACCGAGGGACAAACTTTATCAGATTAACCATTACATACATTTTAGGACCAATTGGAGCTATTAATACCATTTCATAGTATTTTTTAATATTACTTGAGCCAAATAGCCATACAACCAGTTAATCCCTACTATTGGTTGCTTGTCCCTGGTTTTCCTAGAAATGGATTGTTTGTGGAAATTAGGCTTATTTATTTCTTTGACATGAAGTCCACTTTGTATTCACTAGCCAGGTGAGGTTGTTCATGTAAGCCTAAACCCGATTCGTGATATCTTTATAAGGGCCATTATTCGGGAAGTCACACACACACATGCACCGACTTTATATTTGCCACCCAGTACAAAATCACCCACCTAGCAAAAGAGAGGTAAACATTATTTTGATTAGGTTTGGCCAACACCTAACCAAAAATAACATTTCCCCTTTTGCTGGATTGGTTGTCGTGTCATTGGAGGCAAATAAAGTTTGGGTTCACATTTGTGACTTCCCTAAGAACGCCCAATGACCTCCTTAGACTCCTACTTTTGGGTCCAACAGCTTACTACGGAGACTGGTAGAACCAAGGCAATATATTATTATTCTGGTTTGGGTAATTCTTTATTCCCTACACTGTGATTGATCATCTAACCTGTTTTACCCTGTACTTAATATTTAGGCTAGCCTAGGTGGCTCAAGGGCCCATTTAGGGGGGTCCTGGTAGGCATAAGACGGGGATATGTTTTTTCTGGGCATAGGCCATTTTAAATTCCTTGAGGTGGCGATGATCATTTACACTGATTTCATGTGGTACCCACCGCCTAGTTGGACAGCAGAGTCTAGGGTGGCCATTTTTGAAATGTCTGTAACCTGTAGTGCAGCTGATAATTTGTCGGTATTACAATGGATTGTATTCTTGGTAGGTTCATTTTTAGCTCATCATACGTAGTATGCAGCAAGCATTGTGTTATGTCAAGTGTTGACTTCTATCTATCTGTTCACACTTGCCATATGCGTCTTGTGCCAAACGCTTGGCCGCTTGCAGCGAAATCGTCAGATAATCATTGACCAGTGCCATTGGGGGTTCACAGGATTTGGGTAAGGCACGTGGCTATAAAGGGGCATTCTTTGAAATCTTATAAATTCTTCTTGTGCCACAAATCCATTGTTATAATCACGAGCGTGGTCGAAGAACCGCTGACCCACGGTCCATATTGGGTTGTTCCACAGATTTGGTCAAAGGTCCACGTGGGCCAGTTAAAGGGGAATTCTTTGAAAATCTATAATTCATTTCTTGTGCTACACATCATTGCTATAATCCGAGACTTGGTTAGAATAACCGCTGACCCAAGTCCATATGGGGTGTTCACAGATTTGGGCAAAGGTCATGTGGGCCATTTAAATGGGGCATCTTTGAAATCTCTAAAATCCTTCTTGTGCCACATCAATTTGTTATAACTCCTGACTTGGTAGAAGAACTGCCTGACCCAAGGTCCATATGGGGTGTTCACAGATTTGGGTAAACGGTCATGTGGGCCGATTAAAGGGGCATTCTTTGAAAATCTATAAACTCCTTCTTGTGCCACAAATCAATGCTATAATCACTAGACTGGTTAGAAGAACCGCTGACACCCACGGTCCATAGGGGGTGTTCACGATTTGGGTCAAAGGTCTTGAGGCCAAATACAAGGGGTCATTCTTTGAAAATCTATAAATTCCTTCTTGTGCCACAATTAAATCAATTGCTATAATCACTAGACTTTTTCAGAACCGCTGACCCAACCTCCATATGGGGTGTTCAAATTTGGTCAACTGGCATGTGGGCCAATTGAAAGGGGCAATTCTTTGAAAATCGATAAATTCCTTCTTGTGCCACAATCAATTTTATAATCACTAACTTGGTTAGAAAGACCGCGACCAAGATCCATTGGGGTGTTCACAGATTTGGGTCAAAGGTCTTGTGGCCAATTAAAGGTGCATTCTTTGAACATCTATAAATTCCTTCTTGTGCCACAATCACTGCCATAATCACTATATTTGGTCAGATGAACTGTATGACCCAAGAGCCATGGGGTGTTCACAGTTTTGGGTCAAAGGTCACATGAGCCAATTAAGGGGCCATTCTATGAAAATCTATAAATCCTTTTTGTGCCACAAATCAATTGCTATAAATCACCGGACTTGGTCAGAAAGAATAACCGCTGAACCAAGGCCCATACAGGGATTTCACAGAGTTGGGTCAAAGGTTGTGTGGGCCAATTAAAGGGGCATTTCTTATGAAAATCTAATCTATCATTTCCTTACCGTGCCACAAATCAATTGCTATAATCACCAAATGGTGGCTCAGGAGACCCACTGACCCAAGGCCCCTATAGGGTGTTCACAGATTTGGGTGAAAGGTCAATGTGGGCCGATTACAGGGGCAATTCCTTGATGATCTTGAGACTGCGGGGCCTCTCCTAAATATAGGCTTTTTGGTCTCAAGATCATCTGGGGCACTATTTCCTCACCATCTCCCTCATGAGCATTCTATATTTGTATATTAATGCCAAAAACCAGGGTACACTCCAAACGTCTCTTACTTATTCTACTGTGTGAACTTTTTCACGATAATATCGCCACAATGGAAAATGTTGTACCCCCCCGGGTGTGTCAAATAAAAGAAAGGGAAATAAAAAAATACTTAAAGTAAAACCAGGGTGCCACTCCAAACGTCTCTTACTTGCTCATGGGGGGACGTTTTCAAGATAATCCTGCCACAACGACTGTTGCGCGCCGCCAGGTTGGTGTGGCCAATATTAATAACTTGGCATGAGGCTACAGCCACCATTGGTGCTCTTGTTATTATTTCCCTAGACAGTGATTGATCATCTACACCTGGTTTTATCTGGTAACCTTTATATTTAGAGCTAGCCTAGGTGGGCCCCATATATGGGTCCTGTAGGGCCTAAGACGGCAGATATTTGATTCTGCCATAGGTTCTATTCCTTGAGGTCCTATACCTCATTTAAACATATTTCATTGATTTGTCTTGCTGTCAATAGTCTTATAAAATTTAAAGCAGGCTGTAATCCACTTTTTTCAAGTTTACTTCAAAAATATTGTTAAATGTAGTTTTTTTTGTAAATTTTTATGGTCCAGTTTTGGAAACCACTTTGAATTGACAGGGTAAGTGTTTGCTCTTTTCCATCCATTTTAACATTGACTGTTTTTTGTTTTCATTGGGCATAACAATTTGTCTTGCCTATTCTTTTGGTTTCCTATTAAGCAATCTTGCTTGGTTGTGGCCTGTATCTTTTGTTTGCTTTCCCTTTTGGATATGAGAGCACCTTTGTGATCGGGTTTTTATACAACCCATTCTCTATCCAGAATTAATTGCTTTTGCCTTTGTCAATTTGTATGTTTATATATATTTATATATTTATGTTCTTAGTTTGCACGTAAGTTGAACAAATAATATTATTAAATTATTATTACCACCCCCAATATCTATTTTAGCTTAGTGGCCCGCAGTCTAGGGCGGCCATAATTGAAGTGTCTGGTACCTGTAGTGCAGCTGACAATTAGTCTGGTATTACCCATTTTGTATTCCACAAACCCAGACACCTTGTTAATTTGACATTATTTCTGAGGTACCTTGCGACGTCTACGTCTAGCCACATTTGGGGGGAGGTCTGGCGGATCTTTTTGCAGCCAGCTAAATGTCTGTCGAGTTTTGTGCTGCTATGTAGGCATGCAAGTGCGCACAAAATTGGTGGATTTTTTTTTTTTAAGTGTTACCGAAAAAGGGAAGAAAAAGGGCTCGGAACACAAACCAACACAGGAGACCTCTCTCATCTATTTAGCACCCATTTTGGCTCCTTGGGGGGGGGGTCTCCCAGACTACACCAGCGGGTGGTACCGCGGCAGACTCCCATTTTCGTTTCCATTTCAGGGGACCCCCTTTACACCCCGTGTCAGATCTTGTTACCTATTTCATCTAACCAAATGTCTCCGGGCTGACGGTCCTCGTACTTGAACACTCAGAATTCCCATTATCAATTTTTACGTCTTCTAATTCTAACCGGAAGGTAAATCTCCTACATTTGTGGGTTTTGAGCTAAAATTCCATGACGGGGCATGATTGGACACAAATTCCGACATTACATTTTGTTGAACTGTCCTAACACCAATCCTTAAGAGTGATCAGAACATTTTCACAAGATTTTTAACAATTACGGGTCACAAAGTTGCCCAAAATGCAAGCTTATTTTCTACAGTCATAGCTCCACAAACAACAGATTCTGATAGGGTTTTTGGTGTTTTCTGAAGGAATTTAATTGGTGACATCAACCTCCAACAAAACCATGGAAAATTAGCGTACTATATACATGTTCCAGTACCCCTACAACCCAGGGTCAACATCCGGTGAAAGTACAAAGTTTTGTGGACAGTTTAACACCGCTGTCACTGCATCGATCACGCCAAAGAGATAAGATCACAGGCCATCGCTGTGTATGCACAACTATACACATTGAGTGCCTAGCTTGGCTTATTATATTCGACGAAACGAAACGGGCTCGGTGCGCCCATTGGATTACACGCTTTATTCCGTGATCGTACATTTGACACTCTGACGGAATAAAGCGTGTAATCCAATGGGTGCACTGAGCCCGTTTCGTTTTGTTTCGTCGAATATAATAAGCCCCTAGCTTTTGTCGAGATGAATGGGTAATTGGATTAGGTAATTTGTGGTTTTCACATTGTAGGTCCTTCTCTCCTATGTCCATGGTTAGAGTGTATTATATAATTAAACAGGAGTCAAAATACAAAGTTGTTTGAATCTATTGTTAAAGATTTACCATTGTATTTCCCAGATCATAAGGATTCAGAAAAGGTGTAATTTGACCTGTGACGTATAGTTCTCAAGTTAGAAGGCAAAACATAAAAGGTCAATGTTTGACCTCTACAAGAAGTCAAAATTGAAAAATACCTACGATTTCACTCAAACTGTCTCAAATCATTGTCGTTCCCTAGCAATCAATATTCAAAATAGTTTAACACATGTAAAATCACTCCTTTTAGGAGAAAAATATATTGGCACATCACTGTGCCTGTATTTGATATTTCAGACTATTTTGGATATTATTTTTTAAAGCAAAACAAACAGTTTGAGATCATTTTGATTAAAATTCATGTATTTGAAGAATTTTGTGCCCTGAAGGAATCAAACATTATTGTAATTTGAAACTCTAATCACAGATTGGCCCAGCTATACTTTTTCTGAATCCTTAAATCCAAGAAATGCCTCCCAATCTCAAAATGAACTCTGAGATAAAATACCCATGCATCTCATTATTTTATGAAAAATTGCAAAATAGTTATTCAAATCAGGAGGTTATAGTAGATTTCAAATTACGTGAGACTCCATACATAAATCCATAGGGATGATGGTTCAATCTCTGGCCATGTGGAGACTAGGCCTTTGTTGCCATCACAAAACATATTGTGTCCATGGTACAAAGTTACTTTACAGAATCGGCTTACTGGAAACTGAAGCATTCAGTTCTACAATGGTCTGCGACTTGTCAAATCCCGCTTTGTGCTAATCTCTTATACAAGTTTGGCCCACTTTTTATGGCAAAATAAAAACTTAGGTGTGTTATGTGTACATTGATATAATGCATTATTTCTCCAGTACTGTGATAAAGAATGATATTTGTAGTGTCAAAGATAAGTTATGTTCAAATAACAACATTTAATGAAATATTTGCTGGTGTTTTCATCCTGATACTAGTACTTCAAATGAAACATCCAAGCTATCTTAGATGTGAAACAATGTATTTTATGTTAACATTTATTTACTAGCTACATTACTATACATTGTATGAGTACCATAAACTTTTCTACCTGTGGCCATTAAAATATTTCCTCTTACCTCTCACGGTGAATGGGCAGACCTAAAACTTTTAATGAGGTCTCACTTATTTTGAAATCTACTATAACAGCACCCCATGTAAAAATATTGTGAGCACAAATATGATAATGCATGCAAATAATTGCAATGAATAATAAATTACCATGCATCAGTGGGGTAATGCTGAGCATGAGCACTTTGTGTTCAGAGTGGCTTACCCACATTTTATTTTCCTTGCATTATCAACACATTAGCATTATTTTATACACATCAAAAACCCTGATTCCTCTATTTCCTTATTTCTTTTATAATTTTAAAAGGTATGACTAGAAATAATTCACTGTTTTGCACAGTTCCTCATTTTCAAGCAGAGCTTTGAACTGGCATGCATTTAGCTCTTGCAATCAATGGATTTCAGGTATTAATGCTCCTATATGTTGTGTACATACTGGCAGTTTGAGTCTCTCCATACAACCGTGCGAAGCGCGAATAGAGCTCTGAACACTCTATAGCACTCATGAATTGCAACATGAGAAAGTGTCAAACGTTATGCAGTGTTGATTACAATTTTGATTATATAACAAGATCAGTAATAATCTTAGTCTAGGTGAATTGCCATGATTACAAAGGTATACAAGTATTGATTAGACATCATTCAATATTTATTTTCACAAATGGAATTGAACAGATGAAAATGCCTTGAAGTATCACAATCAATTTCCATGGGTGAACACCACAGATGTCATGATGTTGACAGTTAAAGCACTTACTGACATTGACTAGGTGTTACTGCCCTACCATGTTATTTTTTAGTGTTGCCCACCATGTTATTTTTCAGTGTTGCCCCACTATGTTATTTTTCAGTGTTGCCCTACCATGTTATTTTTCAGTGTTGCCCTACCATGTTATTTTTCAGTGCTGTCCCACCATGCTATTTTTCAGTGTTGCCCACCATGTTAATTTCAGTGACATGGCCCACCATGTTGTTTTTTCAGTGACATGGTCAACATGGTAGATTCTTGAAAGAAGGGGCTTTTCAACTGACTCCCATGATGAGACATAAAATGAATTTGTTATCAACACTGTGACAGATGACACACAGTCAACCAAGTCACCCCCTTAAAATACAGGCTTGACAAAGGAACTTGGAAGTCACTGAGCATCTTAAGTTGTGTGTCCTCAAAAAAGGTGCTCACATCCAGGTAGAGGGAATTTGAGTTACATATAGTTTCAATCAGGCTTTCATTCAGGTGACTAAATGAAATATAATATTTAGGGTATTTTTTAAAATTTTGCTGTGTGATGTCCAGAAGAGATTTTGACAAATTATTTGCAACAAACTAAGGCAATAAGAATCATCCCTATTTGATTTAAAGCTTGTCTGTCCAACACAGGTAACAGTCAGTGTTCATTGATAGTATTACATCCAGTTTTCAACAACTGAATTGTGGTGTTCCCAAAGGGATTTGCTTGCACTACTTCTCAATCTCAATACCACATGAACACCTCTGTGCAAAATTAATAAACCTGTATGCTGAATATTCATCACAAAGATGCTGAGGTTGTTTCACAGAGACTCGGACTGGGTCTAAAATCTTTCAATTTATCCTTGCATGTTGGGAGGATAGAAGGACCTGGCAGGATAAGCAGAGAGAAGCACCCTCAATAGTTGTAACTAGGCTGATGTATTGTCATTTTGTGATATTACGTGTACATAAGACTCGGTTTTCATGAGGTATCATGCTTTCCTCTAAAATCGCCATAACAAGCTAAAAACATGAAAAAAAACCTCCAAAATTGTAAGGGGGTTTGAGTTTTAAGTAGCAAACCCACAACTATAAATAATTCATACTACTTCAAAATCTCACTTGAGATTTATATTCATGATATTATGAAACAGGTCTTTCATTGATGAAAAAAAAAAAAAAAAAAAAATTGAAGCCTACACTTCAAATTCTTCTAAAAGTACAATTTTCTTCAAAATATGAACATTTTGTGTTTTACAAAGTTCAGATCAGAAAACTTCACATTTAAAGTTATATTATTTGTAAAAATGGGTACCAGATAACACAATGTCAAACCTGAGGGCACTTCTCTCTGCTTATCCTGCCAGGTCCTTTACATGTGGCACTTGAACAAATATCTTTCAAGAAAGACAATTCTAACTCTGACATTAGCATGGTTGTAGTGGAAAACTAATTTTTAAAATCACATCGCGTCCCTGGGCCGCGAGTGTTGTCTGCTGTCGCGGTTTGTGAATTGGCCAAAGGTCACATAAGGTCACCAAGGTCACACACATGTCACCCCACCCCGCCCTTTCCACCAAGTTACATCATCATAGCCCTTACAGAGGGCAATATATTAAGGGTTCACATTTTGACCACAGACACACACACACATATGACCAGAGTACTTTAGTAATCCCTATGTGCCATCTGCAATTCTTGCACACGACACAAAAAGAAATTCCCAATATTTTAACCAAAGATTACACTCAAATCTTTACTCTGGCCCCTTAGACTACATAGTCTGAATAAATCAGATAAGAGCAAGCTGCTAATTTTGCATATCTTTCTATCTGAAGACTACTATAAGAAGTATCTTAAAGAGACACTGGCACATTTGAAAAATAGTGCACCTCAAGATTTTTCAAAATTGATATTTTTGCATAGTTGTAAAGCTTTTATATACATTAGCCATCACCTGAAATGATTAAGACCAAATCAGTGCCCTTATGGGTAAACAGAACAATTTTATAATTAATGTCGCCGGCGACATTAATTCAGCAGACGACGGAAATGGCATTCAACACAAGAAAACGCACGCTGTATGCAGGTTTCCCATGGCATGCACCCTATTTGACTGGTCTGTAACCTTTGTGGTTTTAATATCAATGAGTACGAGTCTATGATACTCATGTAATATACATATTTGTTGATTAAAGTTATGGAGAACTTAAAAGTTAGCCTACAAATTACCTGAATGTCTTTAACCTCTTATTAACATCCTTATCTGTTTTTTAGTATGTTATTTTTATGTGTAAAATGTATCCCTATTTTTCCAATGGCTTAGACTATCATTTGAGAGCAAATTGAAGAAATTTCATATTTTGTGAAAATGCGCCAGTGCCGCTTTAAGTGCACAAAATTAGTTCTAAAGAAAATGTAGATCATATTTTACAAACAAAACCTTCAGAACCAGAAAAATTTTATTCCTTTTGTTTGGTAAATTGTGGAAATTAATTAGTTCGTATGTTAATTTATCGCTAGGTTTGGTTGAAAACATGAATGTCAGCAACCTATATATTCCCAAAAAAATTTAACCATTACTTTTCTTAGAACTATTTGTTAACTGTTAGGTACTTCTTATACTACAGTCTTTATTACCTAGCTGTGTGCATAGCACAGTGAGGTTTTGTATTTGAGTGAATTCTTCTTCTTTACCCTGCCACAAAAAGCAGCAGGGTTTTGTATTCATTGTGCTGCTTCTTTTTTCTGTCAGTTTTCATAATTAAAGCCACTATCAGCAATACCTTCAAAATGTAAACAAATCGCGCCCCCCCATTTTTCATCAAAGTTCATTTTTTGCACGGTTGTATTCGAAATTGGTGTTGTAATGTCATGACCCCTGCAAGTGGCTAAGCGTAACATGCCGTATTTTTTAAGTAACAATGATTGTTATGCTTTGTTTACTAATAAAAGTCAGGATCCGACTTTTTTAGGTGCATAAACAGTCGTAAATGGCATCTTCAAGACCGTTTTAAAATGCTTAAGTGTCTGTTTTTCACAAAGAAAAGTAATATAAGGTGTTGATATGACCTAACACTAGCAATTAGAGAACCTGTACTAAGAGTAATTTATATAATATAAACTATAAAATAATTATTGAACACATATCAAGTAGTTTCATGGAAAAACAGAATTATACTAACCACAAAAATGAATTAAAAAGATTTTGTCTGACCATGCGCTATTTGAAATTCGTGCTAGTGCATATGGGATATGTATACGTGTTATGCGATACAGGTGGGACAGTAGCATCATACACCTTCACCAGTGACGCTTTCATTATGTGTATTTCCTATGGCATGTTTGATGCAAACGTGCCGGTCGTATTGCATAACACGTTATACACTAGCGTGGTTTTTAAATAGCGCATGGTCAGACTAGATGGTTTGAAGTCATTTTTATGGTTAAAATAATTTTGTTTTTCGATGAAACTACTCAATATGTGGTCAGTAATTAATTTATGGAATATATTGTATAATATTATTCATTGTACGGGTTCTCCTTTAAGAAACAAAATGTGGCAATGTGAATTTGGAAAAAAATGACTGATAGTGGCTTTAACTCCAACACATATTAACAGATTTTAAACATACTTAACCACAATGTCCCCCTGGCTAACATGGGGTCAAAGGTCATGTAGAAGTTGAAGGGGTCAAAAGTTACCAAATATGCTACTCTTTCTACAGATAGCATTGCATGGTAACATGACATCTATATGAACTATCTTGACACCCTTCACGAAAGTTGTGCTCGGGTGAAACATCATTAAGGGGAACCTCCAGTCTTAATGTGAAAAATCTTCAAAATTTGTATATATCTGCTGTATGCAAGGTTGCATGGTCATGCGACTCATGCATATGAAGCAGCTTGAGACCCTTCAAAGTGTGCTCTGCATCGGGATCAAAAGTCATTAAAGGGGACCTTCCAGTCTTAATGTGAAAAATATTCAAAACTGCTACACCTCCCACATAACATTGCATGGTGTTATATTAGCTTCCATTTTGTGATTCAAAATATTATTTTATTGATCAATTTTACTTGGCAAAAGATGTATCATGGGAAAAGTACTTTGTTTACTATGAAAAGGAGGGAGTGGAATTCCCCTAGTGCTGTTTGTGCAAAGTTGATCATGCACCTGTTATTTACATCTTGGTAGAGATTATGCAAGAAATGAATGGGATTCCCAAAAAGGTTAAATTTAGAAAATGAGTCAACTTGTTTATTTATGAGATCAAAACAGATTGCAAAATTTGGGGGTTTCCCAGGTAGTCGGGTCCACAGCCACACGCAACAGGGAAATGGTGTTCATTTTCTGTTTGACAGTGTTTCTAAACTGATTTTTTTTCTGCTGAACACGATGGCACCGGCAGATTTTTTGAAAAATGTGCCCAAAGTGGTCCCCCGGGAATGGGGGAGGGGAAAAAAGTTAACTTTGGTATACGTTGACCAAATTTGGTGTTTTTGGTGTCTATTTATAGGTTTTCGGGCATGACAAGTTGATTAAAACAGCTTTCAAAATCCAAAATAGCTGCCTTATGCCCCAAATTCAAAATGGCTGCCCAAAAAAGTGAGTTTTGGAGCATTATGTGTATGATGACCAATTTGGGCGATATTTGGTTTCCAATCATAAGTTGTTGGTATCACGAGATGGTTAAGACAACTTAAAAAATCAAAAATGGCTGCCATATGTCAAAATATTGAATTTCCAAAATAGCTGTCGTATGTCAGTTTTTAAAACTTGCCCCAAAATGTAATTTCTTCAACCTTTGGTGAGTGTTGACAATTTTCTGTCTGGTACTTTGTATTAAAGTCTGACTCACAGATTTCTTATTGTTGGAGATTGGTCTTATTTCAATGATTCAGAGACCTCTCTCTCTGGTAGGAAGAAGAGTACTAAAGACGAAAGGAAGGTTCCCGCTGCTCTGGTTGCCTCACAAGAAGAGCAACTGTTTTGAACTCGGTATTACATCAGCGCCTCTAGCATGAAATCTATAAATTTGGATCTTTAGGCTGTATGGAGGTTTATAGTGGGAAGGGATATTTTTCTTTTGCATTGTAGAAGACATGGGGCCTAGTTTGCCAATGGGGCAGACGATCTTGAGTATACTTGGTGCTATCTAGATTTATTAACTTTATGGCTCGTACTCTTTTTAAAACTTGGTGTTTTTTTTTACGTTGCCAACATGTTTTTGGTAGATTCCTTTATTTTGGAACATCAATAGCTGTGCAGTAGAATTGATTCAGATTTGCAAGAACACTGTTCTGCACACTTTTATACACTTTAGTTGAGTTGTGTGAGTATTATATACGTTTTATGTTGCATCGCTGTCGACCTGGAACGTGATGTTTATTTAACTATTAAGTAAAGCAAACTGTTTAGGAAATATTGACACTATGAATATATTTATTAATCACCTGGTGAATATATTTATTTAATCTATAAGTATTTAAAATTTCAGGATTGCACACTGTTTATAATTAAAGTTTCGAAGTCGATTGGTTTTTTTTTTCTCATTATATTCAGGTACTTGTTTGGTTATCTATGTTGCTTTTTAACATTTATAATAAAATTGAAAGAGCTTGAAGTCCATGGGCTATCAAAATTGATATTATATATAGACTTATTATACTTAGAAATCGTTCAGTGCTTTTTCGACATTGTTTAGCCCTTCAGTTAGTGAGATATTCACATTGTAAGGTTCTGCAATTTAGGCCTTTTTCACAAGAATAGAATTAAAAAGGCTAAAATTGTGAAATGTATTTTAGTTCCTTTTGTGATAAGATACACTGTTCTTTTACGTTTTTAAAGAACAGATGAGTTACTGCTTGGATCAGTAGACGTATTTTACCAATCAATTCTATTGCCTTACAATTAGGAACCACCTGTTAATTACTAAGCTTATAATTTTATAAAGATGCCAATCACATCACTTTCGAACTCTTTTAAACTGGTAAAAACTGCCTTGAAAACGGCGTAAAAGAACCCAGAGTAGCATCCTTGTACAGCCTACATAAACCATATTAAAGAAAATGCACCACCAGAATTGAATACTAGCATAATGCCGAAAGTGGTGGGCCCCCACCGGACGCGACCTGACAACAACAGACTAAAAAGTAAAATCAATAATGTCTATCACCTACACCGCTACGCCACGGAGGAAGCTTACATAACAAGACTTGATTTGTTTGTATTGCCAGTACTGATGTATCATATGTTTACCAAACGAATCCGTTAAGCATAATTTTCTTTGCATGAAGTCATTATTTTCAATGTTAGCAGTAAAAGTCACATCATGATGATAAATTTAATATTGTACTAAATTTCGCCATTTGCCACTAATATCGTTTCAAAATAACCGTTTTGAAAACGGTCTAACTCGTCGTTTCCGTTTTCTTAATTCATATCTTGCTCATGAAATGTGTCACATAATCACATTAGATTTGTTTGCTTTAATGACTGCTCGCATACTTTTTCTCGAATTATTTATAATGCTCGTTTCCTTGATAAACTTTCACTGGTTTGTCTTATGATTTTCGATTCTAAATATTTTAAAATCAACTTGATTATTTTATAAATTGTGCTCTCATTTCCGTCCTAAGTAACAGTTGTTGATATATATATATTTAAAAAATCCCATTTGTTATTTTTATGAAGATGCATTTAATGTAAAATCAAACTGCCCTAAAACTCTTGATGTTGCCTGATCTTGACAATAACTGAATACTGCGAAATACATATATAAGAAAGATTTGGAAATGTTTGAACTATAGATGAATTATACTTCCATTCCATAAACTTCAATGGGCAAGGTGACCGTAAGTAAAGAAAATGATCTTACTCTCGTGTAATTTTAATGTGCTGAAAGTCGTGGGCTACCGCAGGACTCGAACCGACAACAAGAGACTATCCAAAAGTAAAATCAATAACGTCCAACGACTAGACCGCTCGGCCACGAAGGAAGCTTATAGCATGCAAAGCAAATTGTTGGATATGATAGTGATGGTTCAGTAGTGATGTTGAACAAAAGAATCTCGTTAAACGTCATTTTCTTTGCATAGAGTGAATTATCTTCAATATTATCACTAAAAGGCACATCATGAGGATAACTACAAATTATGTATTAAGTTTGGCTACTATTCATTTCGTAATAAAGGCTGTAGGTCTGTGAGACCACTTGTAAAAGTTTCGCACTTTCCACTAATAATCATTATAAGTGAACGCTTGAAAGTACTTCTAATTCATCGTTTCCGTTTTCTTATTTCATATGTTGCACATGAAATGTGTCCAATATACTTTGTGGGTTGAAATACATGCTCTGGTTGTATATTGCGAGAGGTTAAGTGATTATTGATGATATTGCCACCTAGTGCTATTTCTCGTCAAACGCGCGGAAAACAAAGGGAAGTTTGTTTCTGTTAATATAGTCACGGTGTGTGTCGTTTGTATCATGGCTATTTTAATGTTTTTTTTGGCTGTTTGGGTGTTTTTTAGTTGTTATTTTTAAAACTTGGTGGACACACTACCGTGTGTCTTAATCCCGGTCGTGCCTTTAGAGGAAAATCTGACAATCACCGCAAAAAGAGAAGTTGTGGTATTTTGTTGTCAGATCTAGGAACAATTTCCCACTAACCCAAAGCAGGGGTCCGCTCTGTGATGTTTAGGCAGGGGGGTTCGAAAGCGAGTAAGGACGTTATAGGGATATGCTGTTCGTCTTCATTAGGTAAGTAATCATTTTTCAAAATCAAAGGCGGCTGCCAAATGTCCATATTTTTCATAAATGCCGCCAAAACAGACCTGCCAAGACCTGATAAGACCCCTTTTTCAGCATCGTTGTCACCCCAAGACCCCATATTTTTTTTAAATTTCACTCAAAGACCCCATATTTTGTGAAATTTTTTACCACTGTCACCCAACGAGCCCTATTTGGGGGGGGGGGGGGGAATTTTTAAAATTCTCACCCAAAGACATCTATTTTTTAGAAAATTTTGCAAACATTTCACCCTAAGACCCAATTTTTTCGAAAATTTTGGAAATTTGTCACTCGGAAAGCCTATATTTTGGGGCAATTTTGCTGTCTCTCACCCAAAGACCCCATATTTTTTCCAAGTACTGTCACAGAATGTCAGTGGGTTTGGAAGCGTGAGCCTTACACCCATATCCATTTCATATGGAGTGGTGAGTGCCCCCCCCCCCCCCCCCCGGAGGTAGCTATATAGCTGCAAGGAAAGCTTAGATCGGCTGGTTCTGGTTCTCAATCTGTTGAGACATCGTCATTCAGCCCATGAGGATTCAGCTCCAGGTGGAAGATGCTCACCAGGTTCGATACCAATAGATGTTACTTGGTTCTTGGTTGATAGTCCCCTCTCCCCCGGGAGATCACCATAATCTCCGTATACTTACCATTCAAGCCTGACTTATGCCTTTTCATTTTCTACGCTTGGTATAGCAAGTTACCTACAATACCCACTTGAAAGTTCGACAACCCCTGACTGCGCACGCATCGGGGGCGATGATCTAGAAACACTGACTTCTGGATCATTTTGGTATGCTCTTTCCACCGGGTTGACTCCACGGGCGGGAGAGCGAACACCGTGAGCCCCGTCCTGGCGCAGCGGGGGGCGTCAGGCTTGAATGGTAAGTATACAGAGATTTTGGTGATATGACTCTCCACCGGGGGAGAGGGGAATCACCTACATCTCCTAGTACCTTCCCATTCAAGCCTGACTTATGCCACAGATTGCAACTGGTAGAGTCAACCCGGATACCAGAGTGCTCGGGCCAAAAGGCAAGCGGAGCTATGGTGATATGGTCTTGCCGGGAGAAGGTTGAACAAACCAATGCCCAATGATAAAATAGTTGCACTTACCGACTTCAAGTGGTAAAGTGCTACTGAGAGTTGTGGCGCCTGGAAGATGTGGAGGCTTGCTGTGGGGATGAGGAAGCCGATGATAGGATCCTAGCTGCCGTAGAACCGCTGCGTACTAGAACGTCTCGGAGATAAACTTGTTGGAACGTGGAAGAACAAGCCCATCCTGTTGCGTCCATGGTATCTTGGATAGAAGCTCCCCGGAAGGAGGCCCAAGTAGCCGCCTTCAATCTTACGTCGTGAGCTCCTATGTATGTCCCCGTCCGACGGACCTCAGTGCTAGCGAGGCTCTCCTTGATGACTGCCATGATCCATCTGGCTAATGTCGTCTTGGAGGCCGGGCGAATCGGCTTCTGAGTTGTGAGGAAGAGCTGGTCGTGAGCCCCCCCCCCATAGGGCTGGGTCTTGCTGAGGTAAAGCTTCAAGGCTCTAACTGGACACCAGGGTCCTTCATCGCTGGAACCCGAAGCTTGTCGGAGATCTGGGAAGACGATCGGCCGTGGAGTGAAGCCGAGTGGTTGATTCTTGGCCAGGAAAACTGCTTGAGGAAGAAAGCGTGCGGTGTTCCCTGTTAAGGTGAGGTGATTTTCTGCTATAGACAAAGCAAGGATGTCCGATACTCTCCTGCCTGATGCTGCGGCGACAAGGGAGAGTGTCTTCTTGGTGGTGTCCGCTAAGGACGCCCGGAGAAGAGGCTCCTAAGGAGGACTGTAGAGATGCTGGAGGACTGATGGCAGGTCCCAAGCTGGCACTAGAGAGCGTTCGGGCGGCCATTGATGCAGCATTCCCTTGATGAAGCGCTGGCGAGTTAGACACGGTGATGCCCCGGTGATGCCTCCGCCAAATCCCAGATGGATGGCTGAGAGAGTTGCTCGCCGAGGGTCCACTTGGCGATCCCTGCACCAGTACCGGTACTTGACAAGTCTGGAATTATAAATCCTTCTTGTTGTAGGTCTCCTTGCCTCTACAGTCAGATGGGCAGCTTGGAGCAGAAGGCCTGCTGCTCTGTAGGGCTGGATGAGATTAGCCATGCAGTCATGTTGATCGCCTTCAGAGTCTCCATCAGAAGGAGACCCCCCGGGGTCTTGACCAGGACCTTCCTCATAGGAAGAGTCAACAGGTTGGCATAAAGCAGAGTCTTGGAAACCACGGTTGTCGAGGCCAATTCGGGCACACTAGAATCATGCGGCAGTTGCTTGTCTCGGAGAGCTTGAGAAGAACTCAAGGAACTAGGGCGATCGGAGGAAAGGCGTAAATTGCGACTCCGTCCCGCTCCATTGTCATGGCGTCCTGGTGAAGGGCCGCTGAGTGATTGCCGCTGGAAAAAGTGTCATCAATCTAAGCATCCCCGTGAACGGTAAGGCCCGGCCGTAATAACGGTAGTGGGGCCCCCGATGACGGGAAGATCAATATCCATTTCTAAGTATCCCCGTGAACGGTAAGGCCCGGCCGTAATAACGGTAGTGGGCCCCCGATGACGGGAAGACCAATATCCGGTGGTGGAGCCTTGGTCCACGAGCAGTATGTTGGGAGCTGGGCGTTGAGGCGGCTTGCTAACAGGTTCACGTCGGGTGATCCAGCCTGTTGAAAGCCATTCTGCATATCTTGGGGTTGAGGTGCTACTCCACCGATGACCCCCGGACTCTCGAAGGTCCTGCCTTCCCGGCTGTCTTCCTCGACAGGGCATCTGCCAGGGTGTTGTCTTCCCCGGGAAACTGAACGGCCGTCAGGGTGGTCTGATGATGGAGACACCACTCCAGGGCTGTCTGTCTGTAGGCAAATGGTGCGACTCCCGGATCCTCCCTGCTTGTTAAGTTGGAGACGACCGACATGTTGTCGCACCGGGCTAGGACGTGACCTCCCTTGACCAGATGGAGAGTCTGTCTCAGTGCCAGATAAACAGCCCACAGCTCCAATGTGATAATGTGATGCTTGGTCAACTTCCTTGTCCAAGTCCCCGAGAGGCGAGTGTCTCCTACGTGGGCTCCCCACCCGCTCTTTGATGCGTCCGTCATGAGAATGAAAGATGAGGGTCTTGATGTGAAAAGTTCTCCCGGCGGAGATTATCCAGCTGAGACCACCACGCTATCGCTCTTCTGACGTGTGGGACATCTGGAATACTCTTGGAGATCCGGTCTCGGCGAATATTGAACCACGATAGACGTGCCGCTATACTACTCGCATGCGAAGTCTGCAACGTGTTACCACTGTTGTCATACTGGCTGTGAAGCCCAGTGGTCTAGTCACAGAGATGCCGGTGCTTGGTTGAGTTTCATGAGGATCCCGGCGCACTGCGTCGTGGATGCGATGCGCTCGGCGGTCGGAAACGCTATTCTCCACTTGAAGATCAGCGTCGCTCCTAAAAAGTCGATGCTCTGTCGGCTGGTTCTTCTGACGGGAGTCCTGACTACGAAAAGTCTGCGGTTGCTGCTGCCGCTGCTGCTGCTGAGGGGCCCCCTGGCTAGCCGCCGCCGCCTTCTCCTTCTGGCGTTCGCGGGCTGCCTAGGCCTTCTTGTTAGCGACATCCTCCTCGTGTAGGCGCTTGAACTGTCCCCCGAAGAGGTCAGGTCCTGTAGGCATCTCCAGGAACTGCCGCGGGTTCAGGAGGTTGAGGGCGTAGGTAGCACTCCCTTTCCACAAGTAGGTGAGTTGATGCGTTAGCCTACAAAGGTGTTCCCCCGTGCAGAACGCTAGGTCCCGGA
>JAMKCH010041490.1:0-176041 GCA_023653785.1 Ophioderma brevispina
TGGGTATCCCCAGGCTTATTTTCTACAGTTGAAGTCTCCGCAGACTACTGGAAGGGACTCCGCTGAAACTACTGTGAAGGGATGAAGTCTGCCTCAGGCGGTGGTGAAGTGGGTTCCCATAGCTTCAAATGTTATCCACTGAATTGGCGAATTCATTGAAGATTGACAGGGTTGATCTCACTTGTTGCATGCTTCCAAATAGGAGCGATCCCAGGGCTTGTTGGGCGGAATGAAGCAGATAAGGTTAAAAACCTTCAATTTGCAGCTTCTCTTCAGATTCGCAGTGGGTTCTTGGAGGAGTGATGCTAGTTCACTCGGTTCTCCCTGGAGAGCTGTAGGATGATGTCAGCTTAGCATGGTGAGACCCTCAACGTTCGTGAAGGATACAGCTTGGTGCTTGCCATAAGGAAATTTCCTTTGTGAGTAGCTCAGCCGCCTAGATTGAGTGTGGGTTTTCAAGATGTTCACTGTGTGTTTTAAAACAACGATGTTTGGACTTGAGTTGTTGAATTAGTTAGCCACAACAGGTGAGGGACATTAACAGGGCCGCCGCGAGAGGCATTCAACAGACCCTTTGAACTCACGAGTGAGAGAAAGTTAAATTCACAAGGCTCGGGAGCTTGCAAACTTTTTAGGTAGTCTCTCTTTGCGCATAGCCGCTCTATAGGTGCAACCCACCAAATACACTGCCATTCATTTATGTACACAAATTGCCCTGACTAAAACGTCTTTCGCTAATGAAGCGACTCAGCTCCTAGTGACAGCATTTTTCTTGGAACTATACAATCTGATACCATTCACGCAGGAAAAACACCATGTTGACCAGGGAAATTTCGAGCTACTGGGTTACGAAGACTACGAGGAGTGTGAGCTCCTAGCAACACTAGGGTTTTAGTCCAAAGATTCCCTGGGAAAGGGGATCAAGAAGAATATAAGTACTCAAGAGAAAGCTCACAGACTTCTGGTATTAATAGTTTGTTGGTTGTATCTTAGACAATTCTTTCTAGCACAAAAAAATAAACCAAAAAAGTTGTAGTTTTAGTATTTTTTTACTTTGAACTTAAAGCTGTCCTCTTTTTACTCTTTTTTTAAACCAATTCAGCGAAGTGTCAGACCAGATCTATTTAGTGGTGTGGAATCTATAGACATGGCCACATATGCCAGACTTGCATGAGCTCTATCCAATATGGCTTCATAGTGGCTAACCATTTGGGTGTGTGAATATGCATGAAGATATATCTAAGCAAATTGTTCTGCTGCATGAATTTCGGTAAACTATGGGTTTAACACTTTTAAAACTTGAATTTGAAACATGGGAAAAAAACGAGTTGCCAGCGATATAATTTTATTGAAAAGAAGGACTAAATGTGTACTTCCTTTTGCAAAGTTTTAAAGGTGCTTGTTTCGTGCGATTTTGTGACCCCCTGAGTAACCCGAAGTAGTATCAATTTTGATATATAGACATTTTTTTTTTCTCATTGTCCTCCTTGAAATTTTAGCTTTCAAATCCATTTCTTTAATCAAGATAGAGACAAAAATACTGTTTTCTTGGTTAACATTAAATATTAATGGTAGTGGAATAGGGCATTGCACGTGCATTATAGCTACCGTCAAAAAATGCAAGTTTGTTTTCCCACAATACTTTGGGGTCAGTGTATGCAATTGTTCAGGCTCTCAAAGGAAGTAGAAAACATGATGGATGAAAAAAATTGGAAAACAAGCACCTTTAACTGTAGTCAGTGACAGATTTAGGCGACCAATTGTGCATATGTCAAAGTTTGTCAATCAGCAGGCACATCTGAATGTGCCAGTATGACGGGGCATGCTCAAACAAAAATATGATTTCAAATGTCAAAAAATGCACTATTTGAGTGGGTTTTTCGCTCCTGGGCACATAATTCACGTTAAATACAACTTTTTTTTTAATGAGCTTTTTAAACCTGATGTCACAGATTACTTCTTCCCGGCTGAAGTTTGTTCTGAACCATCAAATTATGTCAGGTGTCACAATTGGGTTCACCTTATTCTGTCCCAGTGGTGGTGCCGGGGTGGGTGGTATGGGGGCCCATATGATTTTTTTCCCCCTACATGGCCAGAAGAAAAAATAAACAAAATTTTTGGAAATTCAGTGCTTTTAGAATTTACCCAATTTTGGCAGCAGAAAGGAAATCAACAATTTTTGCACAAAAATTGGTTGACAAATCTCAAAATTGTTCATGTTTTCCAAAACAAATTCACTTTTGCCCACCACAATTTCACTTTCCCCCTACAGCCCCCCCCAGCCCCGCGCCAGAAAAGAAGTCTGGAGCTGCCAATTTCGTCCCGACTATAGTGGTATAGAACAGGGTGTTTCAATAAGGTGACAACCTTTTCTGACATACTTTTCGGACACCCTATGAATGTATTCCGTTAAGGTCGTTTTAAGGTTCCGCAAATTCATAGGGTGTCAGAAAAGTATGTCAGAAAAGGGTGTCACCTTAGGAAACAACAACCAGGTATAGAAGGGTGCATTGTCACCCTTGCCTTCAAATAATGTTGAGGTTTGCACAGAAAAAAAAAATGGTAATGAACCCTGGTTACGGACTTGAACCCACATTATGTGTAACAATGCTAAAAGGATCATGATCTCTTATGGAATTTCTGAACAAGTTAAATTTTTTTATAGGGGAAAGATGTAGTAAAGAAATGATAGAAAAATCATGTCAAGGAGTATATTATTGATGCCACAAAGGAGGAGGTGATATCTATGAAGGAATCTTCACAATCTTCCTTGTGACAGTGAAAATAACCACTCAGGAAGTACATTTTATTCTTTTTCCTCAAATATGAAAAAAAAAAAAGGGATTCTTTTTAATCTTGCGACCTCTTCCTCATGGATTAGTTGTATCAGAGTTTTAAATCATGCCCGATGGACAAGTCTTCTTTCTCCCCTTTTCTGATCCATTTGCCACCATCACATCTGGGTGAAATGGGACAATAACTGTCTATTTTCAAGGGGTAACCAGTACAGTAAACAGAGATCGGTGTATGTATACCTTCTTTTGATTTCTTGCTGTCCTGCAGTGGTTTGCGATGATCCAGGGAACACCGGAGCACGGGAGAGAAGACGCCTGTTGCCAGAAGCTATTCTATCCATCCACAATGAAGTTAAATTAGTTACGGTGATGAAGGGTATTACATAAGGTGGCAGCGAGGAGTGAGGGAGAGGAGTGGTCAGGCCGACAGCACGTGGAGCTGGAGTGGTTTTGGTGTATGTGCAAACCGATCTGTGTTCCAAGGTAAAAATAAACGCTAGATGCACGGTAAAGAGGGCAATTTCCATGCCTGTTCATTTTTTAGTGCAATCATATTTTTCGCAGTTTGTTTTAATTTCAACTCTGTGTGCTAGTTTTAAACTAGCTCAATTGCATTTCTTTACTTTAGCGATGCCACAAATTAAAACATTTGCATATCCCCCCAAACATTTGTGGATGTTTATGAATCCACGACTGTGCTTTGTTACAAAAATGAATGAAGTACACCCCAAATCTTTGGGTCGAGCAGTATTTAAGAGTGGGGTCAGCTAGCATGAGAGACAATGTTCATTAAAAATACCCAATCATTAGTGTAATTGGGGGCATTACAGGCAGGAAAGTTTTTGGACTGATTGAATTAGCCCGCGATCAAGTCAATACGGGTACGAGCAATGAAAGGTGACAGTCGTCGCTGACGTCATATTATCATTAAAACAGTCTAGGTGTTTTCTGATGGTTTAAAGCTATGTCCTTTAACGGTTGTATTAAAAGAGACAACCGTGTTTATCCGAGTGAAATGGATAATGTATCAGAAAATGGGCCGGGTATTTTGAATGGCATCATGTTTTATGTTCCTCTACAGTGAGAGAATCTATCATAGATTATTATTTACACTACTTTGATCTGGCTGATATTACAAAAAGGGTTTTGTTCTTATTTTCGTGCACCCTTTTTGAAACAAAAATCACTGCGGGCTTTTCATCAGAGGCGCTGTTATCTGCGCATCAAATTCGCCCCACGATTGATGCGGAATCAGGGACAAGTTGTTCCAGTCTTCAAACCTGCACCACACACCTGTTGAATTTGCTGCCACCGTAATTTAATTACCACTGTAACGGCATCAAAATTCATAACGCTGGTATGTTGGTAGCTACAGGGTAACGGTTAGACTGGATATATTTGGTTTCAGGCCTGGAAGTTTTTAGCTCACTTTCATAAGTTAATCAACCCCAACCACCCCAACAAAAATGAAAAGAACAATTGTTTTGATATTCTGCCAATTTGATTGCAAAATATAGATACAACATTTTGTTATATGATTAATGTTATTAAGCAATATTTCTTGAAAATGCTATTTTTATAACATGGTTTCTGGAGTCACGTTTGCTTTCTGCTTAAGCAAGTGCTAGTTGCAAAGGGTTAAGATGTAGGCTTTCAGCAACCACATTTGTCGAGTGCCTTGCCCATAATGTTCTGCATTAAAACAAAGGGATGAACTGCCCCAGATTGTGTTGCGATAATGAATGGGATGGTTCACAGGCACTCAATTGCACTTTTATGTCATGTAGATGGATAGAGCAGGAATTACACTTTTTGATCAAATATTAATTTTATCCATTTAGACATCGGGACGAGAAAATATATCAACATTTTTGAAGTGTGTAGGGCGTTTGTAGCTGTGAGTAATTTCAGTGGTACGTGTCTGGGCTTTGGGAACTAGGGGATGAATTTTGGGGCAAGTATGCCGGGAAGTATGCCCAGAGAGGTTTGGCAAAATAAAAAAAATGGGTAATATATATGCATGCCAACACAGCTGTTTGACCCCATACGTCTCTTTTTTTAGAACAATTTTAAGCAGTGGCGACACAATTTTAACAACTGATATAAGTAGGGACATGCAAGAGCTATTATGAAATTTTGTAAAATTTACACAGAATGTAGTTAGTGGACTAAATATTCCAGATCAGTTGTCAAAACTGTGTCACCGGCAGTAATTTTTGTTTTATTCTGGTTTTGTCAAAATAAATGAGACTTTCAAACTGCTGTGCCAATTGTTCTGCTATTTACCTACACAAATCTCTTTCATATCATGTTAGGGGTATGACCTCAGACAGTGGCGGAATCTGAAAAGCAGGGGCAAAAAGCAGAGTTAAAAATTGTTTGTTATCAACCAATACATAACTTTTTACATATGTATTGTAGCTAGGAATTTTGTATACTTAGCCACTTAAAGTCTGTTTCCGATAAGTTATATCGTGAGCCAGCTGACCTGACAATGGTCTTCTCTCGTGCTCTACATCAGTGAATTGGGCACAATGTTTTTTGCAACTGATAGCTCGACCAATAAACATGGGCTTAATCAATTCAATTTTAAACCCAAAGCGTGACTAGCTGTAGTTGCAGGACTCTCGCTAGAGGTATCAAATTCACAATAATCTCTTCTAGTCCCACTAGGGGTATCAATTTAAGTCAGTGTGACTGCTTCATTGATACAGACATAAAAAGAAAATGAAAACATGTCAACAAAATGAGCCTGAGGTTTTCATTTTCCTTACAGTATAAAGCTTTCATTTTTGAATTGTATATTGGTTCTGCTAAGAGTATATTTTTCTTTTAAAATGAGTCCTACTAGGGATAAATTTTACTGAAAAATTGGTCAAATAAGGGGGGTCACTAGTCGTTGACCAGGGGATATTATGCGCGACCATGGGGTTCAAAAAGTACCCTAAACAAGTTATATGATCGGTCTAAAAAGACCACTAAGCAAGTAAGGCAAGTGTAAAATCCTACCATTAACAAGTATTGACAATAATTGATCCCCTAAGCAAGTAGAATGTTTATTTCATGATCCTTAACAATTATTAAGTATATGAACTTGAGGTTCCTAAATTGGACCCTAATCACATAAGTTCAAGTCCTGGTTCAAGAGTGAAAAGTACATCCTTTTTTCCAGATTTCATTTTTTTTGCTTCCCTTTTCATGTTAGGTACGTATCATGTCCAATCTTTAAAAAATACCTTTTTATGTGTTCTTTTGGGAATGCCTGATATCCCCTTGTCAATGACCAGTGACCCCCTCCCCCCCAGGATCCCTTGGAGCTATCATCATGGGTACCCAGTAAACCCAAAGACCCTACAAGCCGGGTTGCACATTGATAAATATGTGCTGTTTTTGCTAATTTTTGCAGTTGGAACAAGATCCCCTGTTATTCCCGATGGTGACAGCAATTTGTGGAGCGGTGAAACAATGACTATTGTCACAGCTACAACAGGCTCCATCTTGGGCATTCTAATAGTTACCGTGATCCTAACCAGTCGCCACTGTCAATCGCGTCGTAATCATGCTTACCGCAGGGTTCTCCGAGCTAGACTCGCACGCATGCCAGAATCCGATACCGCTGCACTCTTAGCAGTAGCAGAGAATGTAGAAGTTGTGTTGCCTTCATATGAAGAGGCTACATCCAACACCGCACCACGTCCTCCACCCTTTGGAGACAACTCAAATCCAACTCCTTCACTTGCACAGAGAACAGTTACAGATCCAATGCAAGGAAGGCCACTACCTGCAGTTCCCACGGATGGCACCGATTCAACCTCTGCAACAGACACAAACCTACAGGATACGACCTCAACCCAACAGCAGACAGTGTCAGTAAACACGGAGCAGCAGACAGATACCCCAGTGGCTTCTCAGAGCATTACTCAAAGGGCTGACATGGGTGTTGGAACTGAGGATTCAGAAATGCTGGAGATAAGCAGTATACAGGGTAGGATGTCAAGCACAGAATCTTCGTCAGTGCAGACTTCCACACCGCAGGAAGCTGGTACAAGTACCCCAGATGCAACACCTGTTAATGAAGGTAAGAGAAATATCAATTTACCATTAGATTTTCATTGATAGATACATGGCCAATTTCTTCATGGTAGTAGCCACACAGCTACCACTGAGTAGACCCTGATTATACCTACCCACTAGACATATACACTCGCTGGCCAGGATTCCATGTTTTTGCCACATGGATAGATAGTGTACACACAGCGGCTATCGCAGAGTAGCTATGTGGTTTTGCCGGCTCTCAGTGCATACTGGTATTTCTCATGACCAATTTTTAAAAATATTTTTACATATATTCACATTTTTATTATACATGTGGGAATATGGGGGTTTTGATAATGCCCGATTCGAACCTCTTAATGAATTTCCTCAAAAATGATTAAAAAAACTAAACAGCGCCCTCATTCTGTCCACTATCAAAATGGTGTTGTAGTAACTGTGGAGTAGCTACGTGGTAGCTGCCTGTCTACTCTGGTACTGTCAATTTTCCACCTTCTCTCCACCTAGTGGGCATGCCACCACAGGGTAGACATTGAGGTGGGTACAGTAGAGTAGCCACATCACTCTATGTAATAACTGTGCAATCCCTGTCTTGCAGTTACTGCATCACAACTCTAAGCCCAGTGTGTACTGTACAGTAGCTGCCGCGGTAGACACGGTGTAGCTGCTGTATAGGCTACCACGGGATTAAGAAACAGCCTTGACCGGGCCATGTACAGAGAGTTGGAACCACAGTAGACGACCTTATTAGCACTCTGTGTTTCTATCAAATTTTTAAAGTAAAAAAAATTCTAAGCACCCGGGGGAGGGGGGAAACTCAGTACAAATGACAATGCAGGAATGTGCCACCAATATGAATTTAATTTCAGCCTTCTAGTTTATGACCCTTTTTCATGCCAATTTTGGTATAGAGATGGGACATTTCTTCACTATTTGCCTAAATTTGTCAGATAATTAGTAATAACTCCACAATTTTCCCAAACTTATGTTAAATTTGGTCCAAAATTATATCTCCAGTATAGTGTATAGCTATATTTTTTTTCCTCCTTACAGAATCACGGAGGCACGTCCCTACCATAACCAAACTTGAGACCCCCTAAGAGAATCCACTTTCAATGCACCTATATGATTACAGTTGGTTCAAATGTCCAAATAAAAAATTACCTTTCAAACATTCTAGCCTAGAGTTATGATGATTTTGCTTATTCCAATTACATACACCACATTATTCAATTTTTATGTGGCATGTTGTGAAAAAAATTGATGATGGCAGTTAGTGATCACCATAACTTTTATTAATTACAAACCAGAATTCCTACTTTATAGTGGGAAAAATTCCAGTTGATCCCACTGGTTTCAACTGGAACCAGTTGAAATCCATTTGATCCCAGTTTAATATCCAGTTGAATCCAGTTAAAAAAGTTGATTCCATGATGGAAAATGGAACAATTTTCAACTAGGTTTTGTAGTGACCAATTGAATTCAGGTAAGACCAGTTACAAACAGTTAAAAAGAGTTGAAACCAGTTAGATCCGTCACAGAAAATGGAAAACTTTTGAAATGGGATCAACTGAAATTTTGACTTGGGTTAGTGGTATTATTTTTTGTGACTTTTACAATTTTGTAGTTGTTTATTTCGCTGTTCCAACAGGCATGATAGTTACACATTAAACTCTAATAGGCATCAAAATATTTTTGCTGGCTTTAAAATTTACCGTTCTGAATGCAAAAAATAAGAATCTCACGAACAACTACAAGATAATAGCTGTGGCAGGATAAAATGAAATTGTTATTTGCATGTTATTTGCTTGTTAGTGTTGTAACAACAATTAATAATATCACCAACTATACAACAACAAGTTATATCAACAACAAACACATTAACTACTCCTACCTGACTATTGAAGTAAACATTTGAATCTGGACTCACCATACACTCACATACTCCAGTGGCTATTGTAGTCCATTTTATGCAACAAAGTCTCCACTTGCTTAAGACAAAAACAACATCACTTTAGATTGTGGTACCAGTGTCCGTCATTAGTAGAAGTGTCTCAATTGCAATTAAAAACCTTTCAAATGAGATGAAAAATGAATGAAAAATAATATAAATGAAAAATAATATAAAGAGTGGCTAACTTTTGATACATGGTTTGAATTATGTATTTGTCTAGCTATATCTTGTGCATATTTTACAAATTTCGTTGCTAACAAACTGGATTTTTTCTTTCAAAATAATGATTTCCACAGATCCATATGTATATTGGGCAATAGAGGGTGCTATATAGCATACATGTATGCACATATGGCAAGATTCCTGTCATGTCATTTTTTTCATTCTTCAGAGGCGATAGTGCTCATGTGCGCCTACTTATATTAGTTGACAAAATTGTGCCACTACTGCTTAAATTTTAAAAAAAAATTAAAAGAGACAATTTGCATAGATCACAAAGCTGTTTAGGACACATTGATATGTTTTTCTGACATATGAATCAAAACTATTGTCTCCTGCTTCATGTTAATGGCCAAAATTGATTTTTCAGTTTTATAGGTTTAAGGACATCACAGAGAATCACTTCCAACTTGTTGTGAATTTGTCGGTGTCATATTTCCACCTGAGGGAACCATTGAAGTTTGTACAGGGGTCAAATGTCAAATTGATGATATTGTTGCATTAACCCTCACCAATGTATTCCTTTAGTCAGAAAAGGTATAGTTTGCCCTATCTGGGATGGATCATTCAGGAGATATTAACAAATGGGTCAAAGGTCAGTATTTTGGCCTACAGGGGTGAAAAATGCACAGATTTAAATGAAAATGGTCTCAAATTGATCCTTCCAACAATCTGATTCATATTAAAACTAGTTTGCAATATCCAGGATTAGTTCTTACCATGGTAACACCTTAATTTGGCCTGACTCAATAGACTTCAATTGACATGGATTTAAATTTGAGTGTTACCATGGTAACGAGAGATCATAGATAGGGCAAACTATTCTTAATATGAATCGGTTTGGTAAAGAGACCATTTTCATTCAAACCTGTTAACTTCAATGGCATCCTCAGGTGGAAATACGACACTGACAATTTCATAAGTTGGAAGTGATTCTCTGTTTTAAAACTGTAAAACTGAAATATCAATTTTGGCCCAACATATGAAATAGTAATAAAACAATGACAACTGCCCCCAAACTATACAAAAATCTGATTTTTTATGATTTGTTTTTGATTTTCTGATTAGCAAATCACTGATAGTGCCTTTAAATGATAGCTTGCATCAGTTTAGCATTAGTGTAGCATGGTGATTGATAAGTAATAGCTAATATGTTCCATTGGTGTATAGCACATTGATTTAGGGATTCACATGTTACAGAGTGGTTCATCACAAATCAACAACGATGCATCCATGCGTCCGCGTATTTTTATCCCGTGAGGGCGGCTTATCCCTTTCAACAACGAAAATCCTTTTGAAAATCCTTTTGAAAACGCATTAATATAACATAATTATTCTCGCTTTTAACCCTAAGATGTTCCCAGTTCGACAGAAATCTTTTCCTAGTAATATTTTAGCAAAAATCTAAAGCAAAATGATAGTTTTGGTTTGTTTGTTGCTCTGTAGTTTGCACCTGGTGTCCTTGCGCGTACTCCGAGTTCTAAACGTGACGAACAGTGCATCGAATTGAGCGTACCGCTTAAGCGCACTTCTGTGAACACTGCGCCGGGCGTGACGCGCTAATTTGCATATCAACTGTGGGTTGATAATGAATCAACAACGGTATGCTCCTGTACAAGGAGATATGGTGAGTTGTTGAATCCTTAATGATAGCTGATGTCAAATAGGTTTAGCATGTTGATTGTTAAAGTCTGACTCAGAGATTTCTGAATATAATTGTTTAAATATATTAATTAAAAATAATCAACTAGAACTAAAGATAGTCACCTAGAATGCTCAATTCCAAAGTTTGAGATGAATCAGAGTTTTCGTTTTGATGCAGTAAGCATTTATGTGTATATAACAGTGCTATAGGATACTGTGTATAACAAAATTTCCGGATCCGGAATTTTTAAACAAAGATGTGATTTTCTATATGAAGGACTTCGATTTGAGCTTAGCTATTTCAGACAGTGATTAGTATATGGACAAGCAGTATGTACATGCAAAAAAACCAATTTGTTTGAAAATTGAGGGTGCCCTCATCGGGAAATCTCTGAGTCAGCCTTTAAATGATAGCTTATGTGATAGCTTCTATATTGTATCACATAAAGAAAGTAAACATTCTAGTGATTTTGTTAAATATAAACATGATATATCAAAAATGGGGAATTAAACATAATCAGCATTTAATTTACTAACAAATTTCTGCAGGATTGTAAAATGTAGTTGTGAGGTTATTACATAAATCAAACAAATATTATCTATCATGTAACATTAGTATGGCAAGCAATTTCATGGTCCTTGAAGTAATAGTGTTTTCCAACATTTATTCGTTTTTGGACAGACATATTTGATCAACTTTAAAGGGGCATTTCGTGATCCACAGTCTTGCCCCCCCCCCGATTTACCTCAAAGAAAGTGGGAAATCATCTGAAAGGTTGGCCCCAACCAAGTATACTATGTGTGCCTAATCTTACCGGCAAATGCTGTGCTCTCGATAAAAATTCGTAATTTCTGTCCGTTAAATGACCAGAAATTACAATGCAGTTTAGCCTATGGGGCGCACGCTACAACTAATTCGCTTACATAACATCATAATGCAGCATCAGAATCAACTGAAATTTTGAAAATAACCTTTTTGAGGATATTTAGTGAATCAAAACAAAAATTAAATGTGATAGAGCACAAATGCACCCATTGTAAGATGCTTGACTAAATCACTTTGATCCCACTTGTGCCTTAAGATGCGTTGCCCAAAGGGTTGAAAAGACCTTCTTATACGTTCACAATGAGGACCATTGCCACAATTTCTGGCAAAATGTTGACCGATAAGACACTTGAATTAGTCTGCTCTTTTTAATGCAATTTACTTCAAATAGCTTGCACTATCCACAAGTGGCAGGGGAAAGAACTTGCCTACGTGTAGGTGTGTTCCGTCTAGCCAAATATCAAAAATTGAAAAGGGGCTTGATATTACCGTCAAAAGCATAGTGGGTATTACGTTTGGTTGCTAGCTTAAAGTTATTTTCTCTCATAAAGCAGATATGACTTCACAAGCAACTTGCCGTATTGACATTCCATTTTCCGCTTTCACCGTGCCCAATCGTTGTGTGGTCCATGTATGGATATTGTCTCAAGGTAGTTATGGAGAAGAAACATTTTATTTTATAAAAAATTCTTTATTTTTTTTAAATCAGTTTTGATGTTTGCATGTTTGTAAAGCTTTGATATTGTACATTTAAAAAATTACAGGCGTGATTGAAGTGGTAAAGGTAGTAAGGTGACAGTAAATCAATTTTGATAGCACTGTATCCTGTAGGTTACAGGGGTGTGGTAAAAGAGATTTACACAGCCAGATTATTTGAAGGAGAATGTACCTATTGACAAGTACCCTTGTGTGTAGTAGTAGTAGTGTAAGTGTATTGGGATATTTGCCAAAGGGGTACCATTTCAAACACCAAAATGGAGAGTGTAATCCACCTATGGGTTCACATTTCAAATACATTCCTATCCGGGGGATACGGGGGGGGTCTCAACTTTTTGGGGTGGGTATGTGCTGCCGAATTTCAAAAATTAAGGCTCCGGAGCTGATTGAGGCCCAGAAATTGGGTCTCCAGAAGTAGTTTTCCAAAAATTTCCAGCTGTTTTTGAGGTGTTTTAAGAAAAGTTGGTTAGAATATGGCTTTGGACATGAAGAAAAAGTAGGGTCTCTGGAACTGAAATTGTCATAAAAATGGGGGGGTCCGAAACTGAAAAAGAGCCTGAAAAGAGGGGTGTCTTATAGGTGCACATACCCCCTACTACGACAAAACACAGCCTAATAAAACACTATTTTCCCCAAGTCCAACTAAACAATGGGGAGAGTTGATTCCAATTCAATCAATAGCTCTTGGGCAGAATTTTATATCCAAAATTTGTACCCGATTAAATCCCTGCAATTTATATAGTCAACCGATATAAATCTCCCCGGGTTTACAAAATCAGTTTTAGCTTATATAAAAATAGATGAATACCAGGGTGACAAAAACTTTACAGATTGAGAATTAGGTCAAAGTCATTCCATTAAGACAAAAAGGGTCGTCTGACGTGAGGCGCAAAGCTGCTTAACAATGAACCAATGGTACCATGCATTGTTGGCTCAATTCATACTGCCAAAGCATTCTGGGAAAACATGATCCTCTGTCTTGTTGTGAGCTTATAATCATAGTCATATAGGTTACTCTTATTGACCAAAACAATCACAACTCATTCTCAAAGTAAAATATGGAGGAATTGAGCAGTTAGGTAACATCTGTAGATAATTCAAACACACAAAAAAAAGATGGACCTTGAAATCAAGCCACACGATGCACAAAAAATATTTGTGTTAAAGACATTGGTTGGTTATCATCAATGTGCAGCAATGCTAGTGGCAACTGGCTTTGGACTAATTTTACCTATACCATAATTCTAGTGTTTAGTACTAAAATCGGAGGAATCAGATCCATAATAAATTTTCCCCCCCGTAAAAAATTCCCTCACTCTCTTTCTTTCTCGTTTATTTCTTGTGTCTGTTGAACAAGAGCATTTCCATTGATCCTCTCATGATATTATATTGCATCAGCCCCTAGAGGCTAGGTTAACTCTCAATATTTGCAACATACATGTAGTGTTTTTTCCACTCGTCGATTCACGCTCTTATTTCGTGCAATATAAAGGAAAAGTAGTACACTATGTCAAGTTAAAAAGCAAACAAAGGTCTTCTTGGGGCGTGGAATTATCGGGCAACTTACAACAAAAGTGTGTCCCATTTGACAACCTCTAAAACTGTTCTCGATAGGTGTTCAAGTGGGAATTCAGAGACTTTTTATCCTCAGAAACATCCTCAGGTCCTTTAAAGACATGTTTTGAGTGTGTCATACTCTTAATAAGATTATAGGTGTTTAAGTTGCAGCAAGATATTGTGTAAGGTCGAATATTCCAGCAAATTGAGTGAAAATTTGAGGTATGACTAAATTACATTGCTCCATTGAATTTAAAATCATGATGTAAAAGTGGAGAGTATGTCAAGTTAGAGGTTGTTTACAGTGCGTCTTGAAATAGAGTCTGGACAATTGGTGCAATTAGAGGATTAAAAAATGGCAAAACTTCGTGCATTATTGTTTGTTTATAATTTCATACGGATGTGAGGCGGGTCAACCAATCAAGGATCGTCTCGGAATGTCAATTATGTAGTGATTCATTTTTGGTGTGCATGAGGGGTGAGTATCAAAGTGGTGTGCTCTGCCACATTTTGTTTAATTTTGCATTTTGTCAGGCCAGTAATTGTGTCAGGATCTTATACACAATTTTCCATTAAACCCTTATGCCTCATGTGTTTCTAGCCTATCTCCCGGGAGGGAGTGAAAGGAATAAGGGAAGAGGAGAAAAGGTCAGAGACTCGAACCAGGGGCCTCACTCCCATGATCGGGGGGGATATCACGCTTACGGATGGGGGCTGTCGTCAGGGGGGTCATGTCGGTGCGGGCCACCGATTTTGTGCCCATATGTCTTTGTTTGATGACATCATGCTGCATCTGGGACTTAGTGCATCTCACTCAGGCATTGATGGTTTTTTTTTAGGTTGTTTTGGATTAGGGTTAGTTAGGAGTCAAAACGCTAAATAATTGTTTTAAATCTCATACAAAATTTCCCTTTTAAGTCAAAATATATGTTTTCTGAGGCTCTGCGAAGTTTTCCCATGGAAATTCAAACTCATATTACTGAAGTTATCAGAATTTTCCATTAAAGTCCAACAAATATTAATTAGAATTCATTTTCTTAAGTCCAAGTGTCTGTTTACTGATCTGAGAAAAATTTTCAATTCATGGGCTGAGAATTACGAGGTTCTAACCTGACATTTGCGTTTTTTTCATTCACTTATACTGACAAGAATGTTATTTTAAAATTTGTATTTAAATAGAGTTGATTTGACTTCACGGACCAAACCAGAGGGTGGTTTGAGCAATCTTAATGCACCAGTCAGTTTTGGGAAATTTCAACCCAACTAGAATAGGTCATGTTGATGAACACGAGTTCGGTGGCCCGTACTCAGGCAGGGAAAACGTACAATATTAAAACACATTTAAATATACAATACAAAACTTATATTACAATAGAAGTATCTTAAAAAGATTCAAGAATGTAATTGGATAAAAAACATTGTTTAATATGTGGGCAAAAATATTGGTTTTTAAAAACCCACTAAATTTTAATATAGGGGCAAGTCAGTCCATTGGGGGTTCATGTCTGGAATTCCACAAGGCGTAACTGCATAACAAAGCACACTTGCATAGGTCTTTAAAAAGAGCTTTAGAGGAGCCATGTTGCCAGTAAATTGAAGACTGACCTGAGTCTTTTCGAGTTGTCCTTGGTAATAAAAAGCCCCCATCGACCCATTTCTACACAAACGAGAGCCGTCTTGTACCCAGCAATTTGTAAATCGGTCACCAGAGATCCGTATCCGTCCATTTTCCTGTTGTGGGCGTTTTGATGTCATTTCCAAATGGGACTGGTAGCTCCATTAGGATAATTCGTGTTTTAATAGCCTCACGGTCACGCGATCGGACGTTGGCTGGTGGTGAGAACGTTAGGTTGAACAGTGCCACCCCCAACAGTACAACCAGAAATATCGGCAAATATTTCAATGCCACGGATGGAATTCTGAGAAATGACATCATACAGCCTTGACAGAATCATGGACAAAACCGGAATATATGGCGCCAATGAAACCTACCCTGATTAAGACGTAGATCAAATAGTCAAGAATGTGTTGAAGAGTCTCTTGTTGGAGCAGAGTTTACAAGGCAGTATTGGTACGCTTCCCCAGGTTTTTAAGTTAGTAAATGTTGGAAGGAAGTCTATAGCAGACCTAACTGCGAAACTAAGAACACCCCGGATGTCGTTATATGACTGAACGCCAAGTTAGATCACTGTTTTCTGACTCGAGAAGCTTGAGTAGTTACCTGAACATAAGAGGCTTAATGTTAGTTTTGCCAAAAGATTGAACGTTGACTAGAGAGAAGATCTTTGTGTTTGTTTTACCTCTCCCACTTACAAGAGTTCGTTGCCTCTTGAGGGCAGTTTTAACAAAGGTTATTTTTCCACTGGACCACACCGTGCTTAACCATTTTACGTTTCCACTGGCTCTCCAAGCGATCATGTTTTGAACGGCAAAGCGGGAGAACACGCCGTCGGCTTTTCCCTCAGGCACCTGAAAAAGCAAGTGTATGTGATTCGACGTACACGTCGGAAAACCTGGGTATTGCTAGAACCACTGGGGCTGTGAATGATAGCAGGTGTGGAACCATGACAAGAGAAGTCTAAGGGAAAGTTTTCAAGGGGTTTTAGTATGTAGTGTTTCGAGTTGCTCCAGCTGGGAGTCAGTCAACTCGTGGACAGTCATGAGGTAACGCAGATAAGGATAGAATATTGGACGTAAATTCTCAACTTATATTCGTCCTCTTATGGCAGCCTCTTTGATTTTTTTTATCTCTCAAAAGTTTACTGGAGACGATCAAAGTGTCCCTGGTTTTAACCACTAGGTGATTTGACACCGAGGAATTTCTCCGGTGCCTCTTTGACTGACTTCAAAATTGTCCTGACCCCAGACTGAATTCAACTTCAGATTCGGAGAACCGCTTCTATTGAGATGGTCTACCTTATAGGTTTCAATTGCAGTTCATACTTTGTGTTTTTCAAGAATTTCAGTCATCAGTTCTGAATGCTTCCTTGATCGGATGGTTTAATTAAGGCAAAATCATCTGCAAACGAAGCCGTAATGATTTCATGCCATTTGGAGAATACCATGTTTCTTCGTTAAGTTTGCGATGCTCTATTATAGGCTTAAAAGACCATGAGGAAGATGATGGGGCTCAGTGGGTCCCCCTGGAAAACACCACGTTTGAAATAAAATGGTTCGGAAGACCAGTCTTTGGTTGTTCATACGCCCCTGTAGACGGGAGTATAGGTTCTGAATGTAATCAGCAACTGGGGTGGGGATCCCATTCGGCGAAGGTATGTAATCAATTAAATTGTGCTCCACTGAGCCAACGCATCAGCCAGATCAAGAAAGTTTACATGAATTTACGGCTTCCTTGATTTGGGTCAGCTATCAGCTCCCTCATGATCGTTGTGTGGGGCTCAATGCACCCGTTAATACTTTTACGAAGCTTTTTGAGTTTTGCTATCAGTAAGGCCATTGGCAATAACATATTGTTCAATTCTAAGCTGCGGACAATCTGATAAATAGTCTTACCAACAAAGACGTGAGGGATATCATTCGGAAATTTAGCCGGGTTTTCCCATTTCTCCAGACGATAGATCAGCGAGAACATTACTTTTGGACCAGGCTTCAGGTGGATCCCCTGACACTAGTAATTTTGAAAACAAGTGGCAAAAACATGATGGGGAGAGGGGAGCTTTTTGATGAATCCATACAGCACCCCATCAGGAACCAGGAGCAGAGGTGACGATTTCTTGTTCACTATTTCTCTAATGTCACGTGGTCTAACTGGACCCATATTAATGGATACTCAATCATGGGGATAGAAAAGGAAACACAGGAGACGATCGAGAGCAACCGGGTTCGCAGTCCTGTAACTTTTCGTATAGTTAAGTGTTTGCATGATCTCCTGGTTTAAAGGTGGGGTAGACTAATCCTCACAAAGGATCCTTTTGCACACTTTCAACAAATTTCCAGAAATGCCGGTGTAAAGATTTTTCCTTGGTGCCGAACAGAGTAAATTGCTTCTTTTTATTTTCGATCTTCTTAATATAGTTATGCGCTTTCCGGCTTGTTTAAAGGCTTTTTTATCTTCGGGCCTGGCGTTTCTACCAAAGGCCTTTCTTTCTAAGGCTGTTTTTTAGGGATTTTGCTTTTTGGGCACTAGAGTCAATGTTCAATATTTGGCGTTTTCCTCATTGGTTTGCAGCGCAAAATTCGGGACTGACGAGAAAAATTCAGTCAAGATTAAATAAACTCTATTACCGGCAACAGCTGGTGATATGTTATTCACTGGCGATTTTAAAGTGCGTGGACCGCATAGGGATTTACCTGTTGGTTGTGTCAAAGTACCAATCTCTTGTGTACATTGTTGGTATGGTAAAAATTAATCGGCGTTTACAAATGAGCACTCATGACAATACCTAAATACAATGGTGATTATCGATCTGTTTCGCCGTGATGGGCTGCTGACCGGTATGTAGAATACATGGTGGTATAAAAACACAAAATGTCCAGTGATGGTCCGAACACGATGTGGACGATGGCATTGGTGAAATTGTCTACAGCTTGCGATAATGTTCCAAAAATAGTCTCGAATGTTCTCATAAGATATAACAAAAAAAACACATACGGACTAAACATTACCAAAGACATTGGGTCAGCTCCCAGCAAGATTTGCTTTAGAGAATTTGCTTTATCGAAATTTTAAAAAAGATTTGCTTTAAGAAATTTATTCTTAACACATAAAACTCTGATGGCAACACTCATTTTAGCTCACAAAGCATTGGTACTTAAAGAAGTTTGTTAGCATGATCTTGAAGTCTTGTGGTTCTTAAACTTTTTGACCTTTATCCTTAAGGGTGCTTGTTCCGATTTATGTGCCTTGTGTTCTCTACTTTATATGATCGCATGGCACTTGCACATACACCCTCTCAAGTACCGTGGGAAACAACTTGCGGTTTTGATGGTAGACGCAATAATGCATGTTGCAAAGCCCTATTCAATACTGTGCTAATATTGATGGTTAACCACTAAAACGGTGTTTTTTTGTTTATATCTTGGGAATGAAATGGATTTGAGGGCTCAAATTTCAGGACGACAATGAGTGAGAAAAATACGGCCTTTCATTTGATTTCAAAATCAATACTACTTCCGGGTAAATCAGGGGGATCCCAAAGACGATCGGAACACGCACCTTTAAGTACTGACACATGTTTAGTACAATACAGTATAGGCATGTTGCTATGCATCGATGGGATCAATTCAAAACATCCTCTGGGCCCAACCATTGGGATTGTTAGTAAGTCAGGATTTTTGTGTCATGTACAAGAGGACACAAAGGGATTGTTTTGGTAGTATGTCTGTGTGTGGTAAATATGTTAACCCTAAAATGTCTGTGGTAAACATGTTAACCCTAAACATAATTGCTGCTCTTTCCACATACTTGTGCAAATTTTCATGGAACTTGGATGTGAAGGTCTTTGCATAATGCCCCACAGGGTATCCATCAAAAGTGAGGCCAAAGGTCATCTAGAGGTTATAAGAGATCATGGCCCCAAAATGGTCATAATTATAAAATTACTTGTGTATCCACATATGTCAATGAATTTTCATGACATTTGGATGCAATGGTCCTTAGGTAGTGTCCCATGTGTTGACTCTTCAAGAGTGGGGTCAAAAGTCACCAGGGGTCATTAGAGGTCATGGACCAAAAATGTAATAACTTGTGTGACCTTGTCTCCATTCACAAACAGTGATGGCAGATGACACATGCATTCAAGGAACACTGTATTATTTTTATTCTTATGACTATTCCTTTGAACCTAATGTTTGAACATAAAAACACACAGCAACTTGTGGAATAAGATTTAAGTTTTGCAAGAGAAGGCAGTGCATGTCATTGAGAAGAAAAACATATTCCTGACTGGATGCAAACCAGCAATCTTAAACAGCTTTGGGAATCAATGCAATTTCATTTGCTTTTTGCTAGGTTTTAATTCGCAATTTAGACTGGGTATTAGAAGCCAGTGCATGTCATTGAGAAGAAAAACATATTCCTGACTGATTGCAAACCAGCATTCTTAAACAGCTGTGGGAATTAATGCAATTTCATTGGTTCCTGCTAGGTTTTAGTTTGCAATTTAGACTGGGTATTAGATGCCAGTGCATGTCATTGAGAAGAAAATTGTATTCCTGACTGGATGCAAATCAGCATTCTTAAACAGCTCTGGGAATTTATGCAATTTCATTGGTTTTGCTAGGTTTCAATTCACAATTTAGACTGGGTATTAGAAGCCAGTGCATGTCATTAAGAAGACAAATGTATTTCTGACTGAATGCAAACCAGTAATCTTAAACAGCTATGGGAATTAATGCAATTTCATTGGTTCCTGCCGGGTTTTAATTCACAATTCAGACTGGATATTATGCACTGCACCTTGACGTTATTCTTTGTTGATCTACTCGCGTCATGCTGCGAACTCACATTCATTCATGCCTAAATATGGGACAAGTGTATACAATTCCTGTATACTTTATTGAAGGAAAAATCACCAAATAGTTTTAAAAACAAAGTACTTGAGAAATTTGTCCTCTTGCAAATTGGCATGCAGTGATGGCAACTGTATATGATAAGGTTTCAAGGTGGGTGACCTGATCGACAACCTCGTCCCTCCACTTTACTCCTTCAAAATTGAGATTGACCAAAGTTTTGCAGCCAAAAGCATGAAAAAAAATTATTTAAGTGTGAAAATTAACTCTGAAAATCTTGGTATAAAACCTTTTCTGGGGTAAATAGTTTGTGTTTTCTGAATTTTGTATTGTTAGGCAGCAAACATGCTATTTTGGACCAACTTTCCCAAATTGGCCATTTTTCAGTGACAAACATTTTCATTATCTGACTTTGTATACTCATAGATGCCAAAATACACAATAAGAACATGGGCTCTTTTTACATTAATTCAAAAAACATCTTTTTTGAATGCAGCATTTTTTTCATAGTTTCATTTGCACGTACGTGGTGTTCAAATAGGAAGTGCGGTGTGACAATAATTGAATTTTAAAATTCCTGTGATATCAATTCACAATTCATAGGAAGGCTGCAGAAGTTTTATTTGCCCCTCAAACTGGTAACTTCCATATTACTAGCATGGCCCTCTTGCCAATTGGGTTGGTGGAGAAGCAATAGATATCATCTTTCAGACCTAACACCTATATACTTCGTCTGACATGAACTAAGGAGTGACGTCACAGCTTTCACGCAGTCTTACACGTGTGAATCAGGACAAAATCAGAAATTTTGGTCATTACTGTCCATACGGACACTTACTGTAAGACATTAAGATTCGTATCTTGGAACACTGTCGTTTCCTTCCATTTCTTTCAATTCTTCAGTTGGAAAAAGTAACTTATGAGAATTCTACAGCCTTACCCTTCACTTTAAAGCTATTCCTGCAAAAATTCAAATATTGGACTCTTTGGGATAAATCACTGGTGTCTTTAAGCCCTAATGACATCTTTTGAATATAGTCAATTTGTAGAATCGAGACATGGTGCTTTGACTCAATCCTTCGTAATTCCCATTAACGAAGGGATGCTCCCTCCCTCTTTGCTGCAGCGTTTAGTCCCAAGATTAAAATATTCTAATCCTAAACTCATTCTAAATACAAATATTAAGAATGTTGGATTTGACAATTAAATGCATCATTTGGCATAAACCATATTTTTTTCACTAGAGCATGGAAAAGGTACAATTTGCTTGCAGAATATTAAATATGTTTTGATGGTATCAATATCAAGTACACAAGTGTGTCGGTAAGGCAAACAAAGTTTAATGCCCTCTCTGAGCTACTAGATATAATTCAATAGTGTCTTGTAAACTCAAACCATAACAAAGTTTATTGCATTGACCAGTATATTTGATAGTTTGCTCCAGATTTCCCCTTGGTTTTTAATATCAGCGATTAAGGGTATCTCTGTACGTGGGCATAATGTAAAGTGGACCGCTCGTATGTACTTACTTAGCTGCTTGCATGAATCAGCAGTCTAAATAGGCTGGAATACGTAGAGTCACAGCTAAATGCCAGGCAGACGTTTCTGTCAAAAACAATAATTTGAGACTCTGAATTTCCATTTATATGACACAAAATGAACAACTAAATCGAGTATTGCATGTCGAGAACAGGGTCAAATATCTGAAATTCAAGGAGCTGCGTGCGTGGCTGCACTGCGTATGAGTGCCAACTGGGCCGTCAGAGCGAGCTCAAACACTCCAACTTGTCCCACTCCGTAATACCGTCAAAGTTTGTTACATAAACACTGTATCATAACTGACAACCCAAAATATCATGTAAATAGAGTTTGTGGAAGCAAATGCTTCACGATCACTTGCAGTGGAGTATTTCAGACCAAATGTTATTTAGATGACATTTAAGTCGGTTAGATTGACAATTGAAAAACATAATTGTAAAAAAAAAAGAGCAGTGTAAGAAAATGATACATACATTTGGGTTTGGAGTTCAGAATTAGGAGCATGTGCAATTATGAAACATTCAAGAAGCTGTATGAATAGTGATATAATTCCATAAGAACATTTAAATAAATGAATGTAATGTATGAGTGCCTAACAGGACTTTCCACCTAAGGTTGTATGAGTTACAGAATTATAATGCCAAAGGGGTTACCATGCATGGGTGATAGCTGAGCATTGAAAGTAATGGTCTTTGGGTGAAAGGGGAGCAAACTTGGAACGTGTTAAGTGCTGTTTTTCCAAAAGAAAGACTTCAGAGTTTGCCAAATTTGTTGGTCAAATATTTGCTTTAAAGTATGACTTTCTTACTCTATAAATTTACGTAGAGTAAAATTTCAATCTTATTCAGTGAGCATGCACCACAAATGAAGAAAGATTGAAAAGTCAATCTTTTAGATTGACATTTCAATCTTTGGAATTATGATAAATTTGAAATTAAACTAATTTGAATCTAAAAGATTGACTTGACAAGATTGTGGTATATTTCATACATTTAGGTGAAATACGCTTGAGACTGCAGTACAAAGTACCTTTTCTTTGAAATTATTCTTACAGAAATGTAGAAGAATATCGAAAGAATACAAATTTTGAGGCAGTGACGTTAAAATTAACGGCAAAGGGTAGAATTTTCAATTGTAACATTGCCCTAATTGCCACCTGCCAGATGATTTACAGTCATCTTAAATTTGACAGTTTGATTACTGTGCATATGTACGCATACTCAGGCTTAAACAAATAAAAGGATACAGCCAAGAAATCTGAAATTTAAAAATCCGGATAGTTAAAGCTGCACTGGCACATTTTCAGAAAATATGAAATTTCATCAATTTGCTCACAAATGATAGTCTAGGCCATTGGAAGAATAGAGATATATTTTACACATAAAAATAACATACCCAAAAGCAGAGAGGGACATTAATAAGAGGCTAAAGACATCCAGGTAATTTGTAGGCTAACTTTTAAGTTTGCCGTAACTTTAATAAACAAATGTGTCTATTACACAAATATCATAGACTTGTACTAATTGATATTAAAACCACAAAGGTCGCAGACCGGTCAAACAAGGTGCATGCCATGAGAATCAACTCTGGCATGTGTTTTCTTGTGTTACATGCCATTTCTGTGTTGTCTGCTGAATTAATGTCACTGGCGACATTAATTATAAAGTATACATCAAATTAAAGGTGCATTTCGTGATTTCATCACCGTCTGTTTTATTCATTGATCACTGGATATTCTTGAGAAAAGCTTATTCTCAAAATTTGAGCTGATCCCGATCTTGCGGTTTTGTGTTATGAGCAATTGCTCGTTTCCCACGGTCCCATAGGCTACCGTGCTGTAATTTCTGTCCGTTTACAGACAGAAAATACAAAATTGCGAATTTCTCACAGATGCGACCGAATTTGCAAGTAAGATTGGGCACACGTGGATTACTAAGGCTAACGGTTCAGATGATATAAAAATCTCAATTTTTTTAGGCAAGTCGGGGGGACGAGGCTGTGGATCACGAAATGCCCCTTTAAATAACTACATTTTATTCACATCTACCTGTGCTGCCCAACCTTGCTAGCTTTTCAATGGATTGTGGTGGCTTATGATTTAGTATAGAAAGAAGATGAGAATGTTCCTGGGGGAACGAGTTGGCGCAGCGTATCTTCCCTCGCCTTTCACCAATGAGGTCCTGGGTTCGATTCCCGACAGAGGCTCGTTCTCGGTGGCTTTATGTGAATTTGGTTTCTCGATCCATACTCGTTCCCGCAGGTTTTCTCCGGGTACTCCGGTTTCCTCCTGCTTCTAAAATCGAGCTTCTTGGCATAAATCTGTTCTGGTATTATGGTTTCTCTGATGTGCTGAGCGCCTTTCATGGCTGCCGCACAGCGCCTTGAGCACGTTTACGTGGATATGTCGCGCGTTAAAAATACACATTATTATTATTATGTAACAGCAGAGCTAGCTCCTTGTTGGAGATATGCCAATCAACAGTGTTCAGAGAGTGTGGAGTATAGTATGTATACATAAGGGATTCAATAGAGTCATTCAAAAGTGTAGAATATGTTATAAATTCCATGACACAACCAACACACACACACAGCCGTTTCTAACCGTCCCTAGCATGTTTTGACATTCTGCTTGACAAGAAGTACGATATCTTCAAAAATATTGGCCATTTTTCCCTCGCTTTTTTCCTTTTAGGGAGTGAAGTGTTCACTCTATTCTCCCTAAGTCAGTGGTATTTCTATAGTTTTGTTTCCTTGAAATTCACAGTTGTCTAATATTGCATTTGTTCTCTCCTTCCCCTCATTCCACATGCCTTGATACCAAATACAACATCTGCTTTTATATTTATTAAACTGTACTTCGAAGCATTGCCATGAGTTACTGGAAAAAAAGAAAGGATTTTTTCCTATTGACGTCACTTTTAGGTGCAATGGGTCGATCGATTTTGGGACCCCCCTGATTTTTCCCAAAAGTAGTATCGAATTTGATATCAGATGAAAGGCCGTAGTTTTCTCATTGTTATCCCTGGGCCCTCAAATCCATTTCATATTCCAGATAAAACCAAAAAACACCGAATAATGTTAACCAGCAATATTAGCCACATGTTAAATGGGTCTTTGCATATGCATTATTGCTTCTAACATCAAAACTGCAAGATTGTTTCGCACGGTATTTTTGATGGGGGGGTGTATGTGCAAATGCCAGGCTCTCGTATCAAGTAGATAACCCAATAACATAAATCGGAATCACAAGCACCTTTAATATAATTCTCATTGTTGTTACAACGCTCCACGGACCCTTACAAATCCTCTTTATATGTCATCATTGGCTTTTTGTGAATACTGTGGTATGCTACAATGATAAAAAACCAGACACCAGCCTGGTCATTGTGTATCAGTACCAGCCTCTCTCTGAGTCACCCTTTAAAGTGACAGGAGGAGATTTTTTAGGATCCGAATTTCTCTCAACTTGCCACAGGACGATTGTAGAACCACATACCAAGAACGTTCCGAAGGTTTATTGGACAAACAAGTACAAAAGAAAATAGCAACCTTGGTTTTGAACTTGCCCGACTATCGTAATTTTCCCTAGAACACCGTGCTTGACTTTCTTTCGTGCACAAGACAGAACTCTAAATCATCATGTTAATTACATAAAGAACGGCGTATTCGCTTATTCACTTCAGGGTGATCGAAAAATTGGAAAGCATTCCAAATATGCAAAACCCGGGTTGCGAAAAAAATTCGGGGCGCTTCTTTCTGGAATCATCTCTCATTCTCTTTAAAGCAATAACAGCACTTTTTTTAAGATTGCCCCTAATTTTAAAATTTTAGATTTTTTTGCTCAGTTTTTTGGTAATTGTCTAAGAAACAACACCTGCGAACGAGAATGATAAAAAATATGTATTTTATCATAAAACAAGCAATTTTTTGTAATTAGAATTGGATCCCAATTGAACTTAATGGCAGGCTCTGGAAATTGCTTAGTTTATATGTCGGTCCATGATGAAATAGTGCCACAATCAGAAATTACCTCTAACTGACCTTGCTTTGAACCAAAAAATGACTAATGATGAGCGTAGACACGTACATGGCCGCTATTTTTCCAGCTATTTCAATTGGAAGGGGGGAAGGGCCGTTTCCTCCAGCAGCCGTTGAATTATTGTCAGAGATCGTCCGATATTAATTTCTAGTGAAAACTTCGTTTGCGACACATATACATTTTCGGGCTTAAGCCATGACAAGTATAGTTGTACTAGCCAGTTACCGATCCAACCCGGTAAAAACCTCAATTTTTGAAACATTGGGGGGCGCTCTTCACAAAATGTGGCTATTATTGCTTTAAAGAGACAAAAGAATTATGAACAGAAAATAAATGGGATGTTAACGATAGCAGGCAAGTCCAAAACATAGTTTTTTTGTTTTTTACTTGATTGTCTAAATAACTTTTGAAACTTCTTCTGTCCCCTTTCAAATGCTGATGCAATAGATTCCCAATCACAGCTTTTGTATAAAGCATTCTGGACCCAGACATGTTATTTACCCATTATCCCTGCAGCTTTTACTTCATATTAAGGTTTACTTCATCAAAACCAGAATCCCTGACTATCTCAAACTTGGATTGAAAAGTTTAGTTGCATGACATTGTTAATTTTTTAAGGCCACTATCGTGATTTGCTAATCAAAAAAATAGTATCAAAGCAGATTTTTGCATGTCTGTAACAGTCTAGGTATCCTAACATACCCCACAAGTATAAGACCAAAAACCAACCTAGTAAGGAAAAAAATTGGATATTTTAGTCATTCCTGTTCCATACAGGGACACTACCAATTTGAATAGAGAGTCATATCTTTGACCTTCTGTATTTCTCCCTTTATATCAATTTTCAAGTTGGTGGAAAAAATTATCTTATGAGAATTCCACCGAGTTATCCTTCACTTTTTTAAGATGTTCTGCAAAATTTCAAAGATTTGATAGTTCAAAGGAGAACTGATGTGTCTGTAAAGGTGCACGAGAGATTTTGAGCACCCACATATTGTGTCACAATAGAAATTTCATATAGATAGACATCGGAAATCTACCTGTTATTGTTACCAGAGTCTAAAAGAGAAAAAAAATGCTAATTTCCCATTTTGATTGTGCTTATATTTCAAGGTAAAACATAGGCGATTTCGTATTTGTCGTATACGAATTAGAAATTCACAATTATTGTACCAAAGAACAATTTTCAGCTTATCTTTTTCAGTGGGGGGATTTTTTAATGGAAAGCTTGCATCAGGGCAAAATCAGTACTTCGATGTTGTTAGGGAACCTATATGTGAAATCTCTCGTTGCACCTTTAAGTTAAAAAAAATATTTTTGAAACTCTGATCAACTTTTAAAGCTGAAAGCTCGCCTATACAATGTAGTTTCAGTTTGCAGGAACTGGTTTGGCATTTTCGAACATTGGTGAAGAACGTGATTCCCACACGTTGCAGTGAAATTAAAACGCCTTACAAACAAGTGATTAAACAATATTGTCGAGGAAGCAGACTATGGAAAAAACAAGATGCGAAAGTCAGCTTTGTAATAACAACAAACAAGAAAACGATACACGCACCAGGGTGTTAAAAAATGGTATGAGTAGATATTTGTTTGGAATCAAGAGTAAAAGTTAAAAATACTACAAGGTTAAAACTTATCCTCCTGAGATGGAAAAAAATATGCAACTGAGCTAATTGAACAAAGGCAGGAGTATTATTTGGCATGTCCCACTACCCGCATACCAAAGTTCGTCAACTTTGGATATTGGGACCTGGTAGAAGTGCACCTTTTTCGTAATGAAACAATCAGAGAAAATGTGCAAATGAGCTCGTTAATATGCACAAAATGATGACACAATGTGCGGGTATTACTCATATGCACCACTACCCACATACCAAGTTTCGTCCAATTGGGTAAATCAGGATCTGGTAGAAGTTTGCCGTTTTAGTCAACCAAGCTGCAATACCAGCTGCAATACCCACCCAAACCAATGTCATGTTGAATGCAAGAATGTCTCTAAGTGCAATAGCTTCAGTTGGCGGAATTCCCATCAACATATCATAATACCAATCCATTGTCAGTTGGCTTTCCTGAATGAACCATTTCAAGAGCCACTGCTTTGAGTAAAGGAAAAGATGAGTTACCCTAATACATACAGGACACAGATGTACCACCTGGCAGCGATTGCACTTCCAACTTTCTTGTGTCAGCTCAATGTTCCCCTTAAAGGTCCCATGACATGGCTTAGTAAACATTGCTTAATTTCTTACTTTTCGTACCTCACAGTAATCCTGATCAATCTCAACACAGATTTTACAATTGAACCCTCGGGAAAGTGTTAAATTTTAAAGATAAAATACCAATCAGACAGGGCCTTCCAACTGTTTTTCGCGAACGCATATCACGAGGCTGTCCTGATTTGACCGCGTTAATGACGTCAGAGTACAAAGTTGTAAACAATGCTCCCCACTCGTGACACATGCACCGTGCCTGCATAACAGCAGGGCCAATAGGACGCTATAGGACATCAACCACATGCCATGACTTCATAACATAATTGCCATGAACGCGAAAAAAAAAACTGATCTTAGCTATTATTGTATATATTTTTATTAATCTTCCCTGGAGAAATGGCCCGCGCACGAGGTGTTGAAAAAACCCCCCATGTGCGCTTGGCCGGATTCGAACCGGCGACCTTCGTATTACATGCATTACGCTCTACACCGACTGAGCTATCAACAGGGTCGGTAGAACGAACGATAGATATCTCTATAGGTGTTAGGTTCGACACGGTGGCCTGCGCTTTCATAGTGGATTAGCATCAGAAATGTTATATTTAACATATACGATAATTTTGTTTTTGAAATTTAAAACTACTTAGTTATCTCGGTAGACAAGGATGTAATATTTATTAATCTTTCCCTTGACTTCTGGGTCACGCTTTGCCCAGCGCGATAATCCTTTCATTTTGGAATTTCCTTTGAAAAATTGTCCAAAAACACATGCATATTATGCAGAATTTTATCAAATATTACAGTTTCTCAATTAATGCTTCATGCAGATTTTACATTGATACCTATACATACTATGAATGAAAAATCTGTTGGTTGTATGAGAAGTATTTTAAAGATGTCCAGGGGACCTTTAAGGTGGCGTCTGAATTTTGCTCAGTGTCTATTAGCCTGGTAAACTGATGTAAAAAAACGCCGCAAAACCAAAACCAGAATCACACGATGATGTGCCACTATCTATTGTTCCAATTATCTACTCTACTATCATGGACAAACCATTCCTTTTTCATATGATGCATCACATGTTTAACATCCAACATCAATGACGAACAATTCATAAATTCAGCACACACAGACTAAAAGTTTTAGTAAATGTATTTATTGGGCCATATATAGCTTCAACCCTGTAGATTTAAAAGGTGGTTCAATGAAATTTCACATAATCGGTGTCCCTAAAGATCTAACAAGTATCTGTTTTTGCCCTGGCTGTACAGCTTTCGATAAAAAATATCCCCCATCTGTAAAAGGATTAAGTTGAGAATGTTTCTTTGGTACAAAAAATTAAAATTTATAATTTTGTATAAGGAGCAAATATTAAATTCACAGCCTATGTTTTTATATTGAATATAAGCAAATCAAAAGCACTTCTCTTTTTAAAACCTTTCTGAGACAAATACAAGGTACAAAATCTTTTTGAGTGGCAATATACAAAATTACCATTATGGCACAATATTTGGCTGTCCTCAAAAATCTCTGTTGTACCTTTAAATGAATCCTCTCAGAATTCAGGACAAAAGTGCTGCCTACACTGAACTTCCAGACCAAATTTTCCACATGCATGAATAAGGGATGCAGTTATGAAAGTCCATTGTCGAACTACAAGTCCAATTACCCTTACAAGACATTTTACTTCAATTTCTGTTATAAGCTTTTGCACATCAGTTCGTTATAAGACATTTTCACCTCTGTTGTAACAATTTTAGTAAACAGCTGTGGTGTGAGCTTAAAAAAAATTACAGGTGTATTAACTGTATTCAGAGATGGAAACAATTTTGAACTGTTGTAGTTATCATTGCCACATCAATCACCACTGTTGGTATTTCACATTTTTTGATGTTTTGGCAAATTTGGCATATGTACTATTGTCATCGTGTTCTATACGAATCCACAAAGTTTCAATATGTGAAATTTCCACTTTTCTCTCATAATTAATATTGTTTTTCACATAGTGCGTTGTATTTCAAAATTGTCATTCATTTGCACACGTTTTAATTGGCATTGTATTTGAAAATCCATCCATAAAATAAACAATGTCACATAGAGATCTGTTTCATTTCAATCCGATTTTTGTATCATTCCTAACAAAAAAAAATTTTCATGCATGAAAAACATTATATAATTTGTGTCTTATTTTGGCAACTGCCTTATTTTTCATTTTCCACCTACAGACGGCTAAAGACTTTAATGCTTGTATTTTAAATTAAAGAGGGTATAAAATACTTGCAGTTTTTGAATTCACCCACAGACCTACCTTTGTAGTTTAATTAAGTGGCTCTACATAATTGCAGTTTTAATTTCAGTTATTAGATATTACACTTCATATGTTTTTCTTTGAAAACACTAAAATAAAGCTGATTTTTTTCATGCGTAATTTCGCGTTTTTCAGAGACGTGTTTTGAAAAATACAAAAGTTTTGATGTGGGTGATGAATAAACAGTGTATTTTCACAACACTCTTGACTTTAGTCAGAGTCATGAATTCCGTAGTGGATCTTCTACTCTGACTTAATCAGTGGCGTAACCAGACCTTTGCAATGGGGGGGGGGTGGGTGAAGGGGTCCCGAGGCATTTTCTGAGGGGGTGAATTTGGATCCTTCTCCATAGACACTGTACAAAAGGTCAGTTCATTTGGGGAGGGGCTGGCAGGGGCAAGGATTCTGTCCTTGACAGTTGACAGTTGATTCTTTTCTGTTTGCTATGGAAGCAAATATGTATGCATAGATAACTGGCTAGTAAACTAGGGTTCGTACATTTACTGCACCCACTTTGCCTGCTCCCAGTTGAATTCAGCAGCCTTGACGGAATAAAGTGCAGGGAATACTGTACTTTATTCCGTCAAGGCTGCTAAATTCAACTGGGAGCAGAAAATGTGGGGTCACAAAATGTACCAACCCAGTAAACTATACCTTTGAAACCCCATCAAGTATCGTGGGAAACAAACTTGCGGTTTTTATGGTAGACGCAATAATGCATGTTGCAAGGCCCTATTCAATACTGTGCTAATAAAGTGGTTATAAAACAGTGTTTTTTTGTTTATATCTTGGGAATGAAATGGATTCGAGGGCTCAAATTTCAGGATGACAATGAGAAAAATACGGTCTTTCATCTGATATCAAAATCGATACTACTTCCGGGTAAATCAGGGGGTCCCAAAGACGATCGGAAAACGCCCCTTTAAGCTCGAAAATGTCTATGTGTTCCAAACGAAGGAATTTTGTAATTTGAGTAATTAATATCGGAGATCTCCGATAATAATTCAACGGCTGTTGGAAACGGCCTTCCAACATTAAATAGCCGGGAAATAGCGCCATGTACGTGTCTACGCTCATCCATTAGTTGTTTTATTGGTTCAGGCAAGTCAAGTTAGAAGTCATTTTCTTGAGGTGGCACTATTTCATCATGGACGGACTTAAACTTAGCATTTCCAGCTCTGCCGTTAAATACAATTTGGGACCCCAATTCTAATTACCAAAATCGCTTATTTTATGATAAATACGCATTTTTGAGCATTCTCGTTCACAGGTATAGTGTCCTAGACAATTAGCAACACAACCGTGCAAAAACATCCAATTTTGAAAATTGGGGGCGCTCTTCAAAAAATGTGCTGTTATTGCTTTAAAAAAGGTAATGACCCAATTTTATAACATTCAAACCAAGCACCTTTAAGCACTAAGATTTTACAGAGCAAATGAGAAAAATAGTAGCTTTCTTCAGATACTAAAATTTTTGACCACTTCCAGTAAAATCCGGAGTCCTAGAGACAAGGTTATTAGTAATCAGGCTATGAACCTTTTGTGAATAATCCACCGGTACTGGTCCCGATACTGGTGTGCAGAGTTATCGGGTCATTTGCAATGCAACAACAACATGTTATTTGATAAGATAATTACGTACACTACTTAATTCAATAACAACCAAGTCAAAGTAGATTTTCTCTTATGATACGCAATAAGTCACCATCTAATTCCGCCTTTTTTGTTTGTGTAACTGATCTGTAAACTATCTATTTGCATTTGTTTTGGAACTACTTCTGATTCAAGAAATTGTTTTTTAATTGTTTTTTAATGAAAACAAAACAACTACACTGTTAGTAATCACTGTAAACTTGCCTGGGTGATGGTAAAATATTGTAATTTCACAAACTTTTTGGGGCCATCACCATCTTTACCACAAAAAAATGCCAGTGTGTAGAAACACCTTACCATTACAGTCAAAGCAAGCCTGTGAAACTCCTATATTTTGTATGTACAAAGCCAGGGAACCACTGCTATAGTACCCCCGTGCAGTGTGGGGATAGCATAGTTATGATAATTACGTAAGTAGACTAGTGAAAATCCTACAAGAGTGCTCATGATTGTAACACATACGGAAAGTTATATCCAACAAATCGCGATTTTATCATCATGAAGGTGCTTTTTTCCGATTTTGGTCTATCGTGTTCTCTATTTGATATGAGAGCTGGACACTTGTACACACTGATCAGCAAGTACCATGGGAAACAAACTTGCGGTTTTGATGCTAGACGCGATAATGCAGAGTGCAATGCCGTATTCACTACTGTGCTAATATTAACAGTAGTTTTTTATTTGCAGGCATGTAAATTCTCCGCGTTTCCGCGGATTTCCGCTTTTTTGTGTTTGCCTGGTTGATATTTTTTTACTTTTAAAATCCCCGTTTTTTAGCTAAAAGAGAGAAAAACAAAAAATCGGAAAATTTGCGATATTGCCCGAGACCAATATAAAAATCAGAAAGCAGATATTGCCCAGGATTGAAATAATGATTACAGAAATCCGTGCCTCTTAAAAGTAACGTATTGTATACCTGCCGACTAGTATAATTAGTAGTACGATTTTGCTGTATTTTTCCTTTTTTTGAGTCATTAAAGTGCTAAAAAACGGCTGAATACGGTTTCTGAATATATCAAGCGACTTTAAAAAATAAAGAAAATAGATCGAAAAAAAGTGAACTAATTTGCCAGAAAAATCCTTAAATATTTGACCAATAAAGTTCTGACATTTTATCCATAATAATCCCACCTTTTGAATGAGTATTTTTCTTTAAAAGTGACCAGGAAACTTCACAAATCGGAAGCAAAATCAAGTGATTAAAAACCCGACTTACATTCCCGATGATTTTCACTGATACCAGCATTTGGTTTTGTGCCTTTCCATTGATAGCCCATTGTCATCAAGCGCAATGTTATTATCGTGTAAGAGACTGTTTTTGTGATTAAGATCGCGGCAGTGTTATTCAACAATACCAGTAGGGAAAAGGGAATCAATAGTTTTATTTAATTTCTACACTTTAAATATCTTTGTTTTCTTCTCATATTACTGCAGTTGGGTTGAAATAGTAATGACCAGTTTTGAAATAGTAATGTAAATGCATCACTATCATGATACTTTCAGAAGAAAATTCAATCTTGTTCCAGTGACTGCTTGTTCCTATAATTTTACTCTATAATTTTAGTCTCCACTTAAAGTAAAATAGACAAAGTGTTTAGACCCATGCCTCTGATAAGCTCCTAGGCGACCTCCTAACTGCCCGATATGGAGCTTTGTTAAGGTTTGGGTCCAACAGTCCACTTAGCTTCAAGTGCCTTCCATGCAGGCAGACTGGCTTATGGACTTATTTTTTTCTCCCACCTCTTTGCTTAAAGTATAGACTAAAAGTTGATAGACTTATGCCTCTGATAAGCTCCTAGGTGACCTCCTAACTGCCCGATATGGAGCTTTGTTGAGGTTTGGGTCCAGCTTCAAGCTTCCATGCAGACAGACTGGCAAATGGAACTTTTTTTGTCTCCATTTCAAGTAACATAGACTGAAAGTTGATAGTCAAGTATAGACTAAAAGTTGATAAACCTATGCCTCTGAAGTTCCTAGGCGACCTGCTAACTGCCCGATATGGAGCTTTGTTGAGGTTTGGGTCCAACAGTCCACTTAGCTTCAAGTGCCTTCCATGCAGGCAGACTGGCTTATGGACTAAACAAAGGCAGCTTCAGGGGTGCTGCCCCTTCGACCCCCAGCCATGGATATACCCACTCACTGCATGGGTGATCACAGGTTTTCAGGGTTTTGTTTAGAAGAGTGACTGGCATCTCTGAGAAAGATTTGGTCGAGATGTACGGGAAATTGATAGCGGACTCTGTAATATGTGGCGATGGGATTGGCTTGAAGTAGAAGTGAAAGGCCCTGACGATTCCAAATACAACTTGGTGGAAGTATTCAAAACGCTTGACAAGCCAGGAAAGTGTTCCTGCATGGTATGCTGTAGATGTATGTATACATTGCATTTCCTTAAAGGTCCATGGCCCGATCGCTAATAGCCTCGTCCCCAGAAGCCCCAGATTTTACCGGAAGTGGTCAAAATTTTGGTATCAGAAGAAAGCTACTATTTTTCTCATTTACCCTGTGAAATCTTAGGGCTAAAGAATGTTTGGTTTGGATGCTATGAGCGAAAATATGCACCATTTTGGTCGACCAATATTAATTTTACACGGTACTCTATGGGGCTTACAAGATCACGTTTTTAGCTCTCACAGCAAAACAGATTGAAATATTGGTGTGAAACTTTACAGATGGGGTTTTGGGGTGAAGGGCAATCTATCAAGATGAAAACTTCATATCTTTAAATCGGGTCATCCCCCTTTAAGTACATATAGAAAATTTTTGAAAATCAACAGTTGATGGACAAAAATTTCCTATAAATACTTCAGTAATTATATGTAAAAACACCCACCTCAAACATGTTTTTTTTTTTTATTGCTAAATTGCAAAAACCCACCTTCCGAACCTAAGACCTATAGATAATATCTATCGTCCTCTGCCAAACCAGCTTGTTAGCTCAGTCGGGAAGAGCGCCGTGCTAGTAATACGGAGGGTCGCCGTTTCGAATCCGGCCAAGCGCACATGGTTTTTTTCAACACTACCGTGCGCTGGCCATCTCCAGGGAAAGATTAATAAATACTCAAGGTTGCTGTAGTTTTCAAATGTGATGAACTCAAAAATACCTTGTTATTGAGTTCTGTGTGCTGTTTGGTCTTCATACTTATGTAACATTTGTATATACCATTCGCAAAAAATAATTTGCTTCAATTAGAATGATGAATGTGGTAAAGGACCGGAAAACTCAAAAGAATTCATAGTGGCTAAGTTCAGCGCATTGGAGAACTACAGCAACCCTGTCATGTTTTCATGATGTTAGGACTCCCCTACCTCGCTCTCAAAGCTGAGAGCATTCTCGCGTCCCAGCCTAGAGTTCTAATGCCTTATATAGGCTTATTGTCAGGGACAATTTTGACCAAATTTTGTCTTCTACATAGGCTGCAATACTATTTATTCCTATGGTATACTAGTGAAAATGTTTACTTTTTGGCCATATTTCAAAAGAATTAATTTCAATCAAAATTTTTGTTTATATCCCCAGAGAGGATAGCACAAGATTATAGATCCAATGCCACTTCTGCCTTGTATAATTTTTTTATATTTATTCTGGAATGAGGACTTAAATGTGATTATCTGAATATGATGTCAAAATCAAAAGCCATTTTGTATTTGCATATTCCTTGCTCCAGAAAAATACAACACTAATTTTGTTGCAATAAAAAAAATCTGGAATGGTAAAGGACCATTATTCTAAAGACCATGTCACATTTGTTATTGTTTTTGATGCCTCTGTAGGTCATAAATGAGAATCCTGTTTGAAGATGTTTTTCTATAGTTTCAAAGATGCTGAATTGAAATTTGTGGGTTCAACCTATAGTAAATGTAGGTAATTTTGTAAAATTAGAAAATTAGGGGAGGGGGTAAAATGGGTAAATTTAAAGCGGCACTGGCACATTTTCACAAAATATGGAATTTCTTCAATTTACTCTCTAATGATAGTCTAGGCCATTGGAAGAAAAGAGATACATTTTACACATAAAAATAACATACTCAAAAAGAGATAGGGATGTTAAAGAGACACTGGCACATTTGAAAATTTGAAGATTTTTCAAAATCGATATTTTTGCATGTTTGTAAAGCTATTATATATATTAGCCCTCACCTGAAATGATTAAGACCAAATCAGCCTCCTTATGGGTAAACAGAACAATTTTATAATTAATGTCGCCGGCGACATTAATTCAGCAGACGACGGAAATGGCATTTAACACAAGAAAACGCACGCCGTATGCATGTTTCCCAGGGCATGCACCCTGTTTGACCGGTGTGTGACCTTTGTGGTTTTAACATAGATGAGTACGAGTCTATGATATTCATGTAATATTCACATTTGTTGATTAAAGTTATGGAAAACTTAAAAGTTAGCCTACAAATTACCTGAATTAATGTCGCTGGCGACATTAATTATAAAATTGTTTTTGTTTACCCATAAGGACACTGATTTGGTCTTAGTCATTTCAGGTGAAGACTAATGTATATAAAAGCTTTGAAACCATGCCAAAATATCAATTTTGAAAATCTTAAGGGTGCATTTTTTTTCAAATGTGCCAGTGTCTCTTTAAAATCAGGTCAAATTGTGTTTAAATGTACACCAATATATTGGTATCTTTATATGGATTAAATGGGGTATAGTTCATCCAAGTTCCAACCTTTAGTTTCACAGGTACAGCCCTATTACGTTTCAAGGTCATCCTGGTGTAAAAAGTACCCAATACTGAGATTTAGTTGAAACTTCTGTAAAATTGTTTGTCTTGCATTTGGCTGCATATTGTAACAAGGTTTACATTGTCTGTCAGGGGTTAGAAAAACCTAACTCTCAAAATTGTATACAGAGCTGTCAACTCCAGATTGCTGAAATTGTTTGTAATCTAGGCAGCTATTTGACAACCATATGTCTATGTCTCAACAGATTATAGGATTGTGTAAAAGCCTCCTTTTTCAACTCGATAACATACAGATACCAAGACTCCTGCCCTCAGATCGTTAGATCCCAAGTGCTCTTTCACATTGACTATGGGAACACCCTTCTTCTTGGATCAAGCAACTCTGACTTTAGTAGTCTTCAATGCTCACAGAACTGGGCTTCAAACTGATTTGTTGTGCCAATAAATGGGATCATGCCACACCTTTCTTAAACAGCTTCATTTACTGCCCATCAAGGAAAGAATTCAAGATTCTGTTTCTTGTGTATAAATGTATTAACAATAATGCTCCATCATATCTTGCTTCTAGAGTGTCACTTTACACTCCCGCACGTGCTGGGTTGTGTTCATCATCTGACTCTACTCGGCTTGCGGAACACAGATTTCATCCTATGACACTCAAATCAAATGCAGACAAGTCGTTCTATTTTATTGCTCCAAAATTATGGAACAACCTCCCACATACACTCCGTTCAGCAAAATCTGTGAAACTTGAAATCTTGTTTCCATATTGTTTGTTGTAGCTCTTTTATTTATTGTTGATCAGTTTTGATTTTGCTCTCTTGTGCCTTGTATCATCACAAAGCGCTGTGATCTTGATGGAATGGTGGTATATCAGCACCCTTAAAACTATAGAAAAGCATCTTCAAACCTTCTTCCCCAAACTTGGAGAATAGGCTCTCCATTTACTACTGCTAGTGTAAGCAAGAAAGTCAGAGACAAACATCCCTATAGTTAACACTGGCAAGTTAAGTTTTTCCTCTCACAGTTCAGGATTAAGATAGTGTTCTTGTCTGCAGTAAACCAACAGAGGGCCTCCCACAGTCCAGACAGTCCTTTCTGGATATATTATTGAAAATTTTGAGTGCAGTCAATTTTGCTGTGATATGGCCAAAAAGAAGGTATTAATTTTTAGTTTGTTTTATGCCATAAAAATGCAGATTGTTTGGAAGACTAATGCCAAACTTGCTTAAAAATCATTTTATTTTTTTCAAGATATTTGGCACAATATGGGATTTCCAAATGGCTATGATTATACCGTTTAGTTAGATTCTCAAACTCTTGAACAGTCTGGGAGATTCAAAAAAATTAATGCCATATTTTTCTGTAATCAGGAATAGCATAAATGGCATGACTTTGTCAATGCACAGATAATATGATATTATCATTGATGTGTAGCAACTTGACAACATAATACTCAAATGGCAAAGATCAACCAAGACTAACTAATCTACTCAAGAAAAAAATATTACATAACCCACTGAGTTCTACCACTGTTCTTATAATATCTCTTATTGGCTCATTACATGATATAACATGATATAATCTCTGAATAACCGATCAGATTTGATTGGTCACTCATTGATTGGTTTCTATATATCTGTATGTTATGAAGCTGTTCTTAAGCTGTACTTAAGCTGTACTTAAGCTGTATTTAAGCTGTACTTAAGCTGTTTCTGTTTATAGTTACATCATATGTAACCCTGTGAATAACCAATTAAATTATACCTTTTGTACCTATGGTATATCATGTTAACAGAATAAAGCATACAATATAGAGTAGGTGCAAGGGTATAATATATTTATGCCAAAATTTCACAAATGGGAAAAAAGTTCAATGACAGCTGTGGAAAATCGTGGCAGATTAGCCTTGCAAAATTGTGCATTGATGTATTATTAACAATCTAGTAGGATCCATTGATAAATCATGAATCATAGCAATCTGTACCTGAAATTGGCAATCTAAAATCAATTATTATTGTAAATAAAAAGTAGTTTATAATATTAATAACAAGAAGAAACACATGAAATTGTTGATAATAACAGTAATAGTGATAATCCAATTGGGAATCTCAAAAGCAACGACATAATATGTCAATTACCTATCAATTTGCCGTTTCAGAAATCGGCCAAATCTGCTGAATACTTAACTTCTTCAAAGTCGGTCAATGAACTTGTTAAAGTTGTCCATTATTAATTTTTTTTTTTAAAAAAAGAAAAGAATGCAGAAAAAAAATTTCTAGCTATATACATCGGAACAAAAACCTATTTTAAGTAATTTACACTTCTAGATAATGTTATATTTTTTCTGTTGGGAATAACTGCCTACCTGTAGCCAGTTATGCTCCTGGAGCATGTGTTTTTATCGGAAGACATTTCAAGTGCGATTTCAGATCGACTCTACTCAACAGTCTCTTAATAGATACTGACATAATTGACACAATATCTGCGTGGGTTAGTGGCAAAACTCTCTCTTCCACGGAATAGTGTTGTAGCATGAAACCGAAGATAAACTAAAGAAGGACATCACAACAGATTTGACATGGAGGAGGTGATGTATTAACACTTGCTTTATATCTAGATATTTCATTGCCGTAGCAATTGTTGTGTATGACAATTTACTGTCACTTGAGCCTTCTTGGGAAAGAGATTGATTTTGTCCGTAATCCAAGCTGGGGGGTCATGTTACTGCACACAGGCTCTTCCTGAAATTGTCTACCTCTCATACCTTTCTAAATTTCTTAGATTAAATGGCGGACAAGTTAGATTTAGATTAAGATTTTAATAGATTAGATTTGTGTTTCACTTGTATTTGATTGAAAGTTTTAATCTAAACTTGGATTTTTCCCTGAAAGCAATCAAAAGAAATTTAAAAGTGTAGAGTGAATAAAAAAAAAATTGTGCATGTCAAAACACAACTACAAAATTACCCGACCTGCGTACTCAACAGTGACACAATTGAGGTTTTCCATGATCTGGCATATTTTCGACTTCTGTGCCTGACAAACAAAATTGATGTCATTTGTTGTAAAAATCGGTAGATATGAAAGATTTTCACAGCTAATCCAGAAAGATTTTGTCACCACATTCAGACAAAAAAATGGAGACTGAAAACCCAGCTTCTAACGGTGTAAATACCTTGGATGTGGTACCAATATATCGCTCGAAAATCTGTCATATCTACCTCATTCTTCACAAATACATTCATTTTTTTAGAAAGTCGAAAAATATTGCAGATCATGGAAACATTCAACTGTGTCACAGTTGAGTAAAACAGGTCAAGGTAGTCTTGTCAAAGACGTCACGCATTTTTATTCACCAACCGCGGAGCGCGCCGAGGGCGTGTCGAACGACGAAGGCGTGAGGCTGAGCGGAGCGAGGCGTCTTTGCGCAAATTGTATTTCCCCAGTTGCCCGCATAATGTGTCAATCAAAAGTAGTCGTCATCGTAAGCACCGTCCAATTTCATGATTGACAAACGTTTTCAGATACGCCAATACGATGAATTAGCCCGTCAAAAAGTACCATATCGATTTTTGCACGCCCTAATTGCATACGATTCAAGCAAAAATCGACGAAGTTCTGACAGCTGCGAGTGCGAGGCAGTCCGTACGATGTGAGATGGCATGGAAGATTGGGTAGGTGGTAAGGACAGCTCTGCAGACATAAAAGTCCCAGTAAAGCCTCGGCAGTCAAAAGTATTCCACCTCCCCTGCACAAATACACTGAATCTGAGGGGACTAGGAATATGGCCATTTACGGTCAGTCATTTTATCATAATATTGTAATCGCAGTGACCAGTCAAAAAGGGCCACTCAAGCATGACAAGTGATTTTGAACACCTTACATTGAAATGATGAATCCTGAACCAACGTATCACCATGCCACGCAAATGTGATGTGTAGCGAACATCCCAAAATTCAAGCCAGCAATGAAGTCCAGTTCACAAATTCCCGCCGAGAATTTAGGGGACAATCACCACGCACATCCTAGTCTTAACATGAACTTACCTCGGGAACTTACCATGTCTTGACAGGCACCTATTACGGCAACAATTTTAAGGCTAAACTTTCGGCTGAACCATGGCTGAACGATGCAAGAAACTACGGTAAAAAATACAAACCGTTCACTACAATGACTGTAAAATCCACATTATAGTAAGCGAATCCACACTCAGTACATACACGTATCCGTACTTCAAAAACCCTCATGATAGTCATTCTTCATGCACAGTACCGTACGTGTGCGAGCTCGATAATCCCTACACCATGTACACCGGACCTACACTTCCTTACACAGTGACACTGAACAAACGATGCATGTACATTCCACCATGTTTTCACCGTGGCCGTTTCACAGCAAGCAAGTTTTCACACCATTTTAACATTCCCCGCTAGCTGTAAGCCTGCATCAGGATCCTTGCTATTATTCGCCCCTGTATTCGCTTTGTTTTGAATCGTTAACCAAACCCAATAATGAATGTATTGATCAGTTCCAATAAAACTCGTATTCTAGGAAATATTTTAAGCGAACGATGACATCAATCATGACCCAATCAACGATTTATCGCTAAGTTCGGAAGAGAAAGAAATATCCCGAAAAAAAACATATGAAAGTAAAAAAAGAAGAAAAGGAAATATTGCGAAGGCTTTGATTACGATCTGAAAACTTGAGCACGCCTCTTCCTTTCTTTGCTTCCGCGCTAACTCAACCGCCCGTTAGCACGCTTGGAACGACACTACAGTCCCCTATTCTCCCATTTACACTCCAGCAATAATAATCATTTTCCTCCCACTCCCTAACTCCCCGCCTTGATAAAAGGCTAGGTTCCGGTTCAACTTTTGTGTTTTCTCATGCACAATTTTTTTTAATTACGATGTTATACCAGTCTCTGGAAGTAAAAATTTCACCATGGTAAAATATTAAACATTTTTGTCCCCGCCGACATGAGTTCGGAACGGGACTATGAAATGAGCAGCGTCCTCGTCCGTCCGTTGTCCGTACGTCCGTGATAAAAATGTTAACCCATTTGTAGACGACTTGACTGGAGTTCCGTAAGGGTGACAATGATGTAACTTGGTGGAAGGAAGCGGGTTGATGAGTTCTCGAACCTGATTACGAATTTGGGTGTAAATATGCTAATTAAGGATTAATTTGCTAATTAAGAAAATTTCCTGCAAGGCCTGTTACAAGTTTTCTGGAGTTCAGTAAGACCTATAATGGTGTTTCACTTGGTGGAAGGAGAGGGTGAAGAGTTCTTTGTGGCGTATTTTGGGCACATTGAGTATGCAAAGAGCTAATTAATATGCACAAAACATACAGAGTAATGCTTATATTTTTAAAAACGCGTACAAATTGGATACTCAAAATCATGTGCTGCATGAAAGCCTATCATGGGGCAATGTTTTTGGTGATTGTATAGTTATGTTGATATTGACGGCTTAGATCTATGCAAAGGAGCTTAATTAACTATGCGTAAATTCTGTATCTCTGAAACGGTGTGTCCGATAGGCAAAATTCCTTCCACATGAGGCTACTATGCAATTATGGGAGGGGTCAGGTGGGGTCTGTGGAGGGAGGGTGGGGGAGGGGCCTTGCGGTCAGTGGCAGTAGGGCTGTGGAGGGTGGTTTTGTTTGGAAGGGAGGTGGGGTGTTGGGGACGGGGTCCCGTGGGGGGGTGGGGTGCTGTGGTGTGCTGGGGAGGGGGCTGTTGTATGGGGCTGGGGAGAGGGGCGTTGGGTGTTGCATGGTATTGGGGAGGGGGTGTTGAAGGGGTGTTGGGGAGGGGTGAGGGTGGTGCGTGTTGTTGGGGAGTGAGTATGGTGTTGTTGGTGGATGTTGGGGAGGGGTGGCATGTGGCGGGGGTTTTGGGGGAAGGGGGGCGTGTTACTGGGTATTGGGTGGGGTGAGGCATTGAGGGGGTGTTATAAAGAAGGGGGTGGTGGTGTTGCAGGGGTGGAGGTGGTGCAAGTGTGTTGGGCGAGGGGGGTGGGTTGTTGGTGATGGGGGTGGCGGGTTGCGGGGTGTGGGGAGTGGTTGGGCGTGTTGGGGAGGGGGTGGGGCATTGTAGTTGCATTCATCGCATGTTAGTGACCGCGACATCGGCGGGGGGACATATTTTACGCATCGCGTACATACGAGTTCGCCTTGTTTAAGTTAAACCCTAAAACACCCCAGTGTATGACTTATTATTATTAGTCATCAAACATTATTTCTATACAGGTAATGGAAAATAGAACATGAGAATACAATAATAATTGAAGTACAATATACATGTTTTTATATGTACATAAATAAAGTTTACTGGACGAGGACACTGCCAAAAGGCAGAGCGCGTAACGCAATGGCCCTCATCAGAGAGACAAAAAAAAAAGAAAAAAAACCAATGGATGGGAGGGAATGTTAACAAAGATGATCTCATATCATACTCACTCTTGTCAAAATCCAGAATCATTAGCGATTATAAAGTAAAATAATTAAAGGTCATGGGCAAATCGTAATAGCCTTGTCAACAGAAGCCCCCAGATTTTACCGGACGTTGGTAACATTTTGTATCAGAAGAAACCTACATTTTTCTCAGCCCTGTGAAATCTTAGAGCCAAAGGTTTGTTTGGTTGGAAGTTATGAGCGAATATTATAATTTTAAACAGTACTATAGGGGATTACAAAATCACATTTTAGATTCGCATCAAAGTACGGATTGAAATATCGGCGTGTGAAACTTTACAGAGGGGGGATTTGGAGTGAAGGCCCAATCTATCAAGATGAAAAAAAAAAATCCTTAAATCGGGCCATTCCCCTTTAAGTACGGTATATCAATACAGAAAAATTGTTTCTTAGAAAGTCCATGGGACTCTTTTTTTTACATTTACTTATTATTGATTACTCAGAGATAGAGTGGAATATCAGTGTTTATAAGCCTAGCTCTTGACAAAATGATAATGGAAATATAACTCAATTTTTGTACTCCCTGAATTTGGTTTTGCAGGATCACATCTAGCCATAAGCAGATCCTGTAACCTTGCAGTATGAGACGTGATGAAAGCAATACGGAACTAGAATTTCGCGGTTCTGGGCTTTTGCACTCACTATATTCAAAGAATATAGCTGTGGGCCGCTCCATGACCTTTGACCTCGGCACATGACCTTTGATCTCATTAACATATGAGGGATCCCATGGTGCACCTATGACACAAGTTTGGTTCCAATTGAACTTCAAGTTTTCCATTGAGGTCAATTTTACATTTTTATCCTATTTTTGAAGTTGACCTCACATGACCTTTGACCTCGGCACATGACCTTTGATCTCATTAACATATGAGGGATCCCATGGTGCACCTATGACAGAAGTTTGGTTCCAATTGAACTTCAAACTTTTCAATTGAGGTCGATTTAAAAAAACTTAACAATTTAGTGACACACACATACATCCACACACACATACACACATACATACACACGCACAATGGATTGCTAAGTGGTCCTGCCAGCTAGAGCTGGCGGCCCACAAAAAGGATGTATCTTGTGTTGAGATTGAATGATTACATGTTTCCCAGAGTGACTGATTATGACAATACACAGATTGCAAGACATTATTCATGTAGTTTAAATGCAAACTGATGTATGATGATTTCACTTATTTTACCATTCCTCGAATACATTGTAAAGTGACCCATTGACATCACACCAGTGCAGGTAAACAGGCTCGTGAACCTGTGTTACACATGTGTATAGTCAGTGTCTCTACCTCCGTGCAGTGATGTCACAACACTTACGCCAGTGTCAAGAAATGCCGTTGTTGTACGCGCGCATGAAAGCACCATTGCTTCAGGTCAGTGCGAGCGATTTACTCTTGTGACCAACAAATCTTGCGCTGACGTCACTGCACAGAGGTAGAGACACAGACTATACCTGCATTGGTGTGATGTCATATGGTCACTTTACAATATATTCTGATAAATGTAAAATAAGCGAATCAGCATACATCATTTTGCATATTACCTGAAATAAATGTGTGTAGTAATATGTAGGCAACAATCAATGATATTGCATGTTTGCATGCTCCATTGAATAAGTGTATGTTTTAAAGGTGCAGCGAGAGATTATAATGCAGTCATATATTGCATAATGTAATTTCATGAAGATTTTTTACCTTGTATAGTATGCTGAAAACAGAAGGTGATTTTGATTTGCTTATATTTCAATATAAAACAGGCTGAATTTTGTATTTGCTCCAATATGAAATTAGAAATTTAATGATTTTTGTACAAAAGAAATAATTGTGAGCTAAATCCTTTTTATCTGATTCTGTAATTCTATACGTGCATATAAAATTCCGACTTCAGATCAAAAAAGCTTTTTCCTGTGAATATCCCAATTGTTTAAATGCGATATTGTGCACCACGGCTTATACAGTTTGACCTCGAACACAAACATTATTGATATTTGTTTATTCTGTGCTGGTGTTAACCACAATCAGCTGTTCAGTGTAGATTTTGAGATGCCATTGCTGTTTATCTATTTGTGAGAGACATACAGTGTGACAAATTTCCTCTAATACTTCATTTTTTCACTATTTGGTATTTTTTCTTCAACATTTAATTAGCTGTATGAAATTGTACACACTTATCCTTGATGTATACGCTACAAAATGAATTTCCACATTTCGTTAATTCTCGCACATTATCGCTGCTTATCCCTTTAAGGAAATTACAAGGGGTACAGAAAAATCACTCGGGAGGAGGAGGGTTAAATTTCTTACATACTATATATAAAAGGGTCTAAGTGGCGGAACCTTACAAACACCATGAAAAGAGGGTTTATATGTTGATAAGCAAAACATGCGATACTGTCTTTTACCATGTTATGGTCATCTGCAGCCTGTTCCGTAATGTCCAGAGGATGTATTTAGACAAGATTGCCATTACCACGATATAGCACCATGCATGCAATCAAAATTTGTGTGAGAGAAATATGCGAAGTGTGAAGGAAGGCCACTATGTGTCCCATTGGACAGTGTTGTGTAGACCTTGACTGAAGATCATTGACTTAGTGGTTACAATGAACTTGTTTGGTGTTATATCATGAAAGTTGACAGTTACAAGTGTTGATGGAATAGAATGTTTTGCATGAAAGTATGTGGGCGAATAAAGCGTGTAATTGTATGCATAATGATCATGTTATATACATTAGATATACATGGAAATGTTAAAATGGATGGTTTATGTATCTCATGAGGAATGTTCAGCAAGATTGATTAATTAAAGTGCAGTTTTAAAAGTACCTCAATTTATAATGATCTCTTGAGATTTTCTAATCAAAATTGACTGGAAAATCTGGTAAATTTGACCAGAATATAGTAAAGTTTGACAAGATTCAGGTCCAATTTACAAGATTTTTGAGTCAAATTTGACTAGAAATCTCATAAGAACATATTGTGCTGTGCGCCTACTCAAAAGTGACGATACATTTTTAAGAGTGAACCTTGACATTTTACTAGATTAAAACATTCCACACAAACAGATTTTAAAAGCACATTGTCAGAAATTTGTCTTTAAAAATTCATATGCCAATGCTTTTTGTTATTTTTATATGAGCACTTAAAAGCCTAAGCGATTTCATGAGTACAAACTAAAAATGGGCTTCTAGTCTTGTGTTATAATATGATATATTTCATCCTGCCTGAACTAAGGAGTGATGTCATAGCTTTCGCGCAGCTGTGTGCATGCCACAGCGTATCTCGCACGGCGACTTTGTACGCTCACGATTACAGCTGTGGCTTACTGTGATTCGCACATTTAAGACTGCGTGAATGCTATGATGTCACTCCTTAGTTCAAGCCGGACGAAGTATAGAATGCATGAAACCACACATGGGTGAATGGTACAGCTGTCCAAGACCACTCACACATGGGTAACCATTCCCATCACATTTGAGGTCACACATTGTGAAACATCTGGTGGACGGGTGCCCACTTGTTCGAAAATGGGTATCATGCCCGGATATCATGCTTATGTATGGCTCCCAAAATGTACCCTAAATACGTATTTGCACTTAGCAAGAAAATTACCCTTTATTTTAGCTTGATTTTGCTAACCTATCTGGGCTGTAGCTGTGTAACTAAAGGTCAGAACCTTTACAAACTATACCTTTTCAATCTTGTAACAAGACAAATACATTGGTGTACATTTAAACACAATTTGTACTGATTTCAAATTTACCCCATACCCCATATTTTACAAAGTTCCCCACATTTCCCAGAGGTTTGACACAAAATTTCTGATTCAGCACCCTTCAAACTATAGAAAAACATCTTCAAACTTTCTTCCCAAAAACTTCTAGAATAGGATTAAAAAAGCTGCAGCTAAAACGAGACAAGACAGTTTGAAGTGCCAGATCTGCTGAGAAGATACTTTATACACTAAGGGATGTACCATTAGATATCAAGGGGTGGCATAGAAGTTTGAAGTAAAGTAAGAAATTGGCCCATTAATGAGTAAAAAAAATCTTCCTCTCAGCTCTAAATATATTTAGTTTGAAAAAAAATCAGCAGAAAAAATCTGTGCCTCCTTTGGCAGCAAAAGCAACCCCCCTCAAAAAATAATAATAATAAAAACTGTTAAAAATTCACCTGACCCAAAATTCCATACCCCTTGATATCTACTCTCTAAATGTAAACGAGTGAAAATTTCACTCCCCAAAAGAGTGAAACTCTTGTAAACCACTCCCAAAATGAGTGGTTTGTACTTAAATAAGAGTGAATTTCCACTCAAAAGAGTGAAAATCACTCCTCAAAATGTGTTGTCCTTTGTTTAACTCCTCAAACGAGTGGAAATCCACTCTTCTTGGAGTGATTTTCACTCTTAGTGAGTGCAAATTCACTCTTTTTAAGTACAAACCACACATTTTAGAGTGCTTTACAAGAGTTAACTCTTTTGGGGAGTGAAATTTCTACTCGTTTACATTAAGAGAGTAATTATGCATCACTAACAAGTCTATAATTTCATATCCAATGTTAAACTTACAGACACCTTAGTTAAATTTTAATTAAAAAAAAACATTTTGTATTATACTAACAGATCAAGTCAATTTTGGACTACAGATATCTTGCATTGGTGGTAAGTTTATGGATAACACTGTTTTATGACCCATTCTTGGTTTTAGTGGCTTCAAAATCACAATTTCTGTTGAAGCACTTGCTTCAAGTCGAGGGGGGGGGGGGAGTATTAGTATAATTTGATTCTGAAGATCTCCAGTAACATAAAAAAATGGGTCCTCGTAAAGTACCATTATGATTTTATCTACTGGTGGTATTTCCTGGATCCTTGGTCTTGTGAAGGTTCCATTTCACCCATGTCTTGTATAAGGTCACTTTTGAAATCTTGTGACAATCCTGGCTACCCATACACATAAAATAAAATTCATTTTGAATAAGGGGTAGGACCAAGACTAAAGATATCTCACATTGGACTGGCCTTTTTTCTAAACTACGGTTTTATGGCTTTGATATGTCACTCTTAAAAGCCAAAAATAAGCAATTGTGGATATTCAACAGTTATAATAGAATGAGTGAATTTGCAGAATTTAAAGGTGCAATGAGAGATTTCGAATAAGCGATGTCCCTAAAAAATGTGATCTTTGCACTGGTGTAAAGCTTTCGATCAAAAATATCACCATCTGAAAGGATTAAGCTGAGAAATGTTTCTTTGGTATCAAAATTGTGAAATTTCTAATTTCCTGTTGGAGTAGATAGGAAATTCAACCTATGTTTGCTATTGACATATAACTATTTCTGTAGCCAAGTAAAAGGTAGGGAATCTATGGAGCATCCGATCTATATGAAATCAGTACATATCACAGCAAATTCAGATGACTTGAAATCTCTTGTTGCACCTTTAAGATGTCCCTGCTGACTTTGTTCACTCTCTAGTGATGTGTTCTAGTTAGCTGCTCCACTTTGTATTTCTTGACCATCTTGTAATCCTATACAGAGCAAGAAGGCAAGAATGTGATTAAACGTAGGAAGAAAAACAAAAATGCCATACCTTGCAGTGCTCAAGAGCACTTCACGTTTGATTCAGTTCGTGTATACATTGATTGTTTTGACAATATACTAATATTGAAACAACACGCTTTGATTTCTCATAACTGGGCAATATTGCGTCTTTTTTCAAAAAAAATCCCGACTTGTGCCCTTTCAAAACACTTACATGGCACTCCACAAATAGCCTTTGATTAAATTGGTTTTGAGAATCACGCCAAAACAAATGAAACTGTTATTCTTATACAGGTCAGAAATAGATGAGCTGTCTGAACGTAAGTGGTTATTAATGGCCGAGTGGAAATCGGAGAAACAGATTTAAATTAAAATCAGTGGCAGCGTGTAAGTCATCAAGTGCATGATATGTGTGAAAGGACTTCCTGTTTAGCCAGCTCTTATCGCAACTTTTCATCTATACTCCCAATTTTTAATTTCCTTCCTGCATGCCAAAAAAAAAAAATGAAGATGTAACCAAAGAACATCTGTTGATGAATTTTCATCAAAATGCTGGTCACATCGACTGGCAATTTTTCATCTGGAAAATGGCTCGGATGCCTGATTGGTGTGGTGATTTTGCAGGTTTTTGCGATCTGCCCTCTTTGTCCCACATTTCTCATTACCACATAAGGTTACTCAGACATATGCTAATAGTAGATTTAATGTCAGCATTTTTATGGTATTTGTTTTCCATTTTCAGATTCTCCCATGGTGGACTGAACAAGGGCAAATCAACACAGGTACACCACAGTCCAATCCATCAACATGATTTTTTTGGAATCACACAAACTACTCTGGAATCCAGAAAGAAGTGGCACTACATTTTTGGAATTAAACTAAGATATAGACCAGTTAACATCCTACGTCACTTCTTTTGTTGCCTGCGAATCCATTCCTGCGAATCGTTATGGCCCATAGTATTAAAACTCTAACAGATACAATTGCCCAGTGTGTAACAGTCAGGCCGACCTATTTCAAGATACCAGGCCCTAATATGTTTACAAACTTTGCTGTTAACTGGTCTATAAAAAGAAATACAAGTTGGGAATGTTACTGGATCTTAATACTAGTTGGAGCCCGGAGTTGGAGTGAATTTTGAAAGTTTTCATCTTTATGCTATAAAACACACAATCTTACAGAATGTGTAAGCGACTGGTACTAAATTTGCTTACAATTGCTTCTGATAATTTGTACTAATCTCTTACACAATCTTACAGAATGTGTAAGCGACTAGTACTAAATTTGCTTACAATCGCTAATTCTGATAACACCACAGTTAAATTATCAGAAGCAATTGTAAGCAAATTTAGTACTAATCTCTTACACAATCTTACAGAATGTGTAAGCGACTAGTACTAAATTTGCTTACAATTGCTTCTGATAATACTACAGTTAAATTATCAGACGCAATTGTGAGCAAATTTAGTACTAATCTCTTGCACAATCTTACAGAATGTGTAAGCAACTAGTACTAAATTTGCTTACAATTGCTTCTGGTAACACCACAGTTAAACTATTATCAGAAGCAATTGTAAGCAAATTTAGTATTAATCTCTTACACAAACATACAGAATGTGTAAGAGACTAGTACTAAATTTGCTTACAATTGCTTCTGATAATTTAACTGTGGTGTTTTTGTAGTCTTGCTATGTTAGCCAGTATGATTGCCACAAAATGGCATCACAAAAATGGCTATGAAAATTTGCATTCAATGTTACATTCTTAGACTCTGGCACAGTACGATGGATTTGTAACCTCCTTTCATGAAGAGGTAAAAAAAGACAAGCATTGGATGTATCTCAAAAAGTGTACTCACTCAATTTTACTGTTCATATCTTCAATAGGACCCACTACTACGGAATTTTGATCCTGTACTATTCCCAACTTTAATAACTTTTTATATATATCTTTTATTTTGAAAATGTAGTGCTACTTTTTTCTAGTTTATACACATAGTACACAAGAAAAAAAATGGATGATATTGGGAAATCATCATCATGCCTACCTAAGATGAGAAGCCAAGAACATCACCAACAACAACAGCAACATCAATTCTGCACTGTTTTTACGCAAAGTTCAATATGGTGTATGAAATTACGTCTCTTGTATGGACTGTGATAGCAACGTGAAGATAAAGAATAGTTAAGAATGTGTCAAGTGTGTGTGTGGAAATAGACACCTGGTGCCAATGTACAAACAAAATAAAGCCACTAGCCTTAAGGGGGCGATTTGCAGCTAGGAGTAACCAGAAATCATCAAGGCTTTGGGAATTCCCCCGATTGATACTAATCAAGAACCAGCTTTAGTTTCACTTTACTTGGAATACTTAAAATGTGCACAAATGGAATACAGGGTGAATAAAAAAATATCAGGAATGGGAATGCATTTTTTTTCCTCAGGAAAATTGTAAGTTTTAAATGTAGAATGTAGACTTTATACATTGCAGTTGCATTTATCACATGTTAGTGATCATGACATTAGGCGGGTACATATTTAACGCATCGCGTAAATCCAAGTTCGCCTTGTTTTCTTAAGCAAAGGATTTAACAAGTACTTTCCAACTACTGAGCCATAAATGCCCTTTTTGTAGTCAATAAAGATGTTTGATCTTTTTGGCCATCTTTACACAAGAGAAAGTTTAGTAATGGAAAGGTAGAAAGGATTTTTGGGATTTGGCATTTGTTATTGTTATTTGTGTCAAAATGGTCCACTATGAAATACTTAATGGATGGTGGCTGTATCTAACAGAATAAAGTTCAATACCATGATGCACTTTATTTCATAATATTAAAATTAAGGTGATGGGCTGTCTCTAAGAACTAATACATTTTAATTAGTTTGTGGGACTTTGATTTTTTATGGTTATTTGTGTTAAAATGATCCAGTTTTAAAGACATCAAGGTTGAACTGTTAGTGATTGATGGGCATTTTTTTGTTAAAATGAACCAGCTTTATGGATGACAGGCTTTCTTTAACATAATAAATCACAGTACTATATTAGGCTTTGTTCCATGTAAATTAGGGTGATTGGGGTATCTTTAAGTTTAAGAACTAATACATATTAAATAGATTGCAGGGACTGAATTTTAAAAAAGATCCTTAGAGAGAAAAGACATTCCCATAAGGCTTGAAAATGTCCCCATAAAGCATATAAATTCCAATCACACACATGCACACACACACACACCCACAGACACACCCATGCACACACACACACACATTATAATGCCACCCTGACATCTCTGCCAGTTGTTATGCAATTTTAGACACCCTGCCATCAACAATGTTGGATAGGCGCCCATCTGAGTTTTATGTTATTTGCAAATATTACCTGTTCTCTAGCCAACACTAAGAGCAAATAAGCCAAAATTGATTTTTTTTTTTCATGCATGAAAAGAAAAATTTTGTATTTTGCTTATGTATGATTGTTCAGGAGTGCTTCTGTTCATGAGATACATTTTTTAAAATGAATCTCATAGGGTGTGTTTAACCTTTGCAACCGTTGGCCTATTTTGCCCTGTGACCCCTTCATGACCCTAATCTATGAATTCAAGACCCTAATGTATGAATTCATGACCCTAACCCATGAATTCATAACTCTAAACTATGAATTAATTACCCTAATCTGTGAATTTGTGACCCTAATCCTTGAATTCATGACCCTAATCCAGGGTTTCCCAACCTTTTTTGCCTGTGACCCTATTTTTAAATGATTATCACAGGGGACCCCGGACACTTTTCAACACTTTCTCCCCGCTCTTGTTACTCGGTATTGCACCCAAATCTACAATCTAAAAATTTAAACTGCATTTGTAAATTAACCAGAAGCACCTTTTGCTTTTATAAAATTCTTTTCTACTTTTTTTTTTAAATGAAAATTGAGATTGTTTACAAGTTAGCTTTGCGACCCCTTCCTCATTTGCCTGTGACCCGTTTTTTGGGTCGCGACCCCCAGGTTGGGAAACGCTGCCCTTATTCATGAATTGCAGACCCCAATCTGTGAATTAATTACCCTAATCCATTGATTCATGACCCTAATCCACGAATTCATGAAGCTAATCCATGAATTCATGACCCTAATCGTCTTTCTAGAAAACACATTTGCTAGGTTTTAGAAAATGTGATAAAATAGCAGGGTAAGTTTAAATGTCCTTTTGCTTTTATAAAATTCTTTTCTACTTTTTTTTTTAAATGAAAATTGAGATTGTTTACAAGTTAGCTTTGCGACCCCTTCCTCATTTGCCTGTGACCCGTTTTTTGGGTCGCGACCCCCAGGTTGGGAAGTTCAAGTCTTATCATATTACTTTCGGACAAATTAGGAAATATGTATTCAGTGTGGGATATAAAGGTCCATTCATACTTCACTGCACTGCAATGCAAAACAGTGCAAGTGCAGTGCAGTGCAGCGAAAATGGATGAAAACCATCTCTGACTATCACAGCAGCAGAGCAATTCAATTTGAACCGTGTTACTGCTGCGTTGAGTCAGAGATGGTTTTCATCCATTTGCACTGCATTGCAGTGCAGTGAAATATGAGTGGACCTTTAGGGGCCTATTAGTTATCCCCTGTTTGTTCTTGTAATACAAAAAGATATTGATGGTATGGCATCAAAACCATTGATATTTTTCATATAGCATGAGAACAAACAACTAACAAATTTATCATTCAGTAACTTGAATTTACTAACAATATTATCAAAACAAACTAACTAAGCTTTAATTTAAATTCTCAGGCCTATAGCTCAACTTTTTGCCTCTGCCTTTCTACTTAGTTCTTATGGAAGGGAAGTAGCGAGCAGTACGCACATGCTTGCACTACACTTCGTATTATATGGTGCTTACACAGATACTAGATCATGCTCGGGCCGTGTCTATGTACGTGATACTGAAAAAATGCTGGATGATACCGGATGCATCACTTGTATTATTCAAAAGAGCTGAGTAATACAGATATATCTCCAAGGGCTATCAACCAATGAAATTGTAGTATTCATGTCTACTGAATGATAATTTTGAGTGATCCTTTAAAATATATAAATGCACAATATTGTGTGTTACAAGTTGGATGTACAGTATACAATATTTTGATAGATTAAGATTAGGCCAAAAAAAAGAACAAAGTTGGTCTCAGCTTCATTTAGCTCAAAACCCTAAGCGTATGCATTTTCTTTTTAGTCATAAAAGCTATGTGCTATACAGAAATTTTTAAATCACATTTTGGAGCAATTTTTTGGCTGCTTCACAACTAATTTTTTTTTTGTGATCAGTTTTGAACAAAGTTCTAAATCTCTTGAAATCCTTTAAAAAAAAAGAATGTATTAAATGATTTTTTTTCACCTATGCAAATGGGAAGCTGAGACAAACTTTCTCTTTTTCTTGGCCTTAAATGATATAGCAGGAATACTTAAAGGAGAACCCGTACAACGAATAATATTAAACAATATACACTATAAAATAATTATTGACCACATATCGAGTGGTTTCATAGAAAAACGGAATTATATAACCCTAATAATGAATTAAAACCATCTAGTCTGACCATGTGCTATTTAAAAATCGCGCTAGTGTATAACGTGTTATGCGATACGACCGGCACGTTTAGGTCATACCTGCCATAGGAAATACACATTATGAAAGCATCATGTGTGAAGATGTGTGACGCTACTGTGCCGTACGTATCGCATAACACAAATACATATCCCATATACAGTAGCGCGAATTTCAAATAGCGCATGGTCAGACAAAATGCTTTTAATTCGTTTTATGGTTAGTATAATTCTGTTTTTTCATGAAATCACTCCATATGTGTTCAATAATTGTTTTTATAGCGTATATTGTGTAAGTTATTCTTGATACGGGTTCTCCTTTAAGGATTATGGTGGAGCTTTTGACTTAACTAACATGTAGATATGTAATATTATACTTTTATATGAAGAAATTTGTAAGAAAAAAATTGCTACTGTATACTAGATAAAATCATTGTCCTTCAATAAAAGTTACATTTGAACACTATCAATGTATTTAGTCAGTTGTTATTGGGAAAAGCCATATTCATGTACAAATAAGTCAATACGTGGGGCTTCCATTGACAAATTCAGGGTAAAATTTGAATTCAAATCAAATTAAAATATGTGCCGTGGTATATCAAAACCAGGCTAAATTGGAAAGGAGATGTAATTTGAGTTCATTGTAAAATATTGAAACAGATACTTTTTGCTTCGTATTGCTTTTTATTTTGTCACAATTGATAATTGCTAACTGAAGTTAATATGGAATTTTGAAATTTGATTTTCCAAAACGTTCAAATGAGAAAAGCCCATAAAGTAAAGAAATTAATAAAGAAACAAAAGAAATGTCTGTCAAAAATATTCTTTATGAATGAAATATTACTTTCAAATTTCACAGGATTTTTTTTAGCATAACGCCGAATTTGGTAAAAACTCAATTTTGACAAAATCGCCCTTCACCGCATTTTGGCCTTTTTCTCCATTTAGAACCTTGCCCAATTCCACCTGGTTTTGATATTTCACATCACATTTGTTCTCTATAGAAATTTCTGCTCATTTCTGCTAATACATAAAGGAATATGTGGAAGGTACAGTTGTCAGTGGCAGGAACAATTTTGATAAAAAAAGTTAAAACTGTTTAAGAATTAAAAGGGAAAATATGGGAAAAATTGAGTTTGACATAAAAGCATCAAGAAAGGTGTCATTCCACCAAAGGGGAAACATATTGTTCATTTGATTTCTGACAACAACTTAACACCCATCTGAGATTACAGGTTAGAGTGTGTCTACAGGCCTGCAAATGGTGAAAGTATCTGTGTGCAGGCCTGCAGTGTTTTATTTTTGTTTAAAGCAGAACTAAATGACAAATGTGTGTATGTTGATGGATGTTGAAGACATACATATCCATAGGCATTTTTACATATGTACCTTGTGCATAAAGACACTATGTTGTTTTATTGCCCTGAAGGTTTCTAAACTATTGTAAAGAAGGGGATTACAATTGACACAGCGAGAGCCCTACATTTGGTGTATCCAAGAGAGGAAGAACTAAGTGTGTGTGTAAGGTAGTTTATACTGCAGTGGGTACCCATCGTCCCAGTTGTACAAAGTTAGATTGGTCATATTAGTAACTTTGAATCACTGCTTGCAAGCCACAAAAATGGGGGTATTCATCTACCTCACAGCTGTTTTAAAATTCTTATTAACTATGACAAAAGGGGAATAAAACAAAATATATCAATGGTGACACAGTTTTGACAACTGATTTAGCTTAGATGTTCCACTAGAGCTACATTGCGTGCAAATTTTATAAAATTTCATTGTGGCTTAATATGAAGTCAGTTTATACAGATCTCTATGGAGAACAGGGTTATAGATGGCACTATAACATACAAATCATGATCTTTGTATGCCTATATGTAAAGATTCTCACAATTTTTCTGATTTTTACAGGGGTAAAAAGCTCTTATATCCGAATACTTATATCAGTTGTCAAAAGTGTTGCCACCACAGCTTAAAATTGTCCTAAAAATAAAAGGGAGAACTTCTGTGGGGTCAAAGAGCTGCATTGGCCCCCTTTGTGGGCCAAAGCTTTGTGTGGGAGCAGAATACATGAAGTAGGGATATTCATCATATTCCTTTCCCATATCACATATAATGATGAAATCATGTCATGTATTGCAGTGGGCAATATTTTAAGCATTTTGATCAGTGTAATATACTTATGACTTATACTTATGATAATATGATCAGTTCATCTACTTTGAAGTGCAAAATAGATGACACCTTTACCTTTCTATGTAAGCTTCAAACAAGGACCTTAATAATAATAATAATGGCTCATGGGGTACCTTTGGCATGGAAGTAAAAGTACTCTAGAAGTAAGGATTTGCCTGTGTAGTAGGTACCAAATATGTATACTCTTGTCATAAGGGGATTTCACATCACTCATCACCTCATTCCTGCATCAAGACATACCTTACCATGTACCTGGTAGAATGTATACTCTGATGAATACCCCTTACCCATAAAGTGTGAATGCTGATGTAGAGGGGTGTAGGCACTAGCACAGAGGTCATAAGCAGAGTACACCAGTGACCAATATATATTATGACACACCTAACCATAGTGTGTGTTTGCTGAAGTATCTATAAGGGGCTGAAGGCACCAGTACAGAGGTCAGATCAATCACCGTGAGGCACAGGTGATGATGCAGGGGAAAAAAGTTCCCATAAAAACAGACCATTTCCCTATCTGTATCTGTAGCTATTCTGTTCAACGCTCCAGGTGAAGCCAAACAAAGATAACGAAATAACTTTTTTCCTTCCAACATCCCCTAAAATGTGCTGTAACAGGTGAGAAAATTCTTCGTGGATAGGCCAAAACAGCCCATCCAGGAATTTTCTCACATTTAACATTTAACTTTCACAGTATTTTGAAAGGAAAAAGGTTGACTCATGTAGGACTAACCTTGGTTTAAGCCTATGTGTAAAGTTAATCTCCCTTTCAGAATACCAGCCATAAAGATTTTGTAGCCTTGTTGGCACATTGCCTATGTAGAATTAGCAGCTATGAAGATAGGTGGAGTGGCATGCTATGACTGCAGTGGCACGGAAGAGGCCATCAGGTAAATGAAAATATGTCAGACATAATCCTTGACCACAATATAAGTCAAGTTGATGTCACGGGAAGCATTGTCTCAGGATAGTCATTGCAGAAGTGCTTAAGGCCTGTCTGCAAACTTGTTTGAGCAATAATCAGTCTTGTGTTTTCCTGGATTTTATTCCTGACATCAATTTGACCTTGCTGTGTTTTAGGATGCAGTTCAAGAAAACATTTAACTCATGTCATTCTTAAGTGTGACTAAAATCTTCTTTCTCTTGCACTTGTACTCACACTCTCTCTCTCTTTTCTCTCTTACTCATCCCCAAGCCTCTCTCACCCATCTCGTCCCCTCCTTTTCCTCTACCTCTCTTCCCTTCCATCTCTTCCTCATACTGTTTATGTAATATTTTTGCACAAGCCTGTGTACCATTTAGTCCTCATCTTCGATACCACTATTCACAGTGCTTAAAATGTTGGCATCATTAGAAGCACTTTTTTTCCTAGTGACATTTGCAAAAAATGGGCTGAATTTTTGTTCATTATGATATCATGACACAAGCCAATATATCGGCTGGTATTGTACTGGTAATTTGTACATCAGGTCACACAGTTACAGCTCACATTAAAATATTTTATACAATTTATAAGAAATTTTGAAATTGAGGTAGCTTAGTGAAGGTCTTTCATTAAAGATTAGGCGAGTGTGTAGACAAGTCGTTCCATGTAAGCTTAATGGTTCATCAGTACGATTTGAGGCTGTAGACACATGTTGTGGTCTAAAAACAATATTTTTACTGTTATTCTTAAACAGCTATATAATTTAAGGTATATTTAAAGACACTATCAGTGATTTGTCTGTAAGTGCTAAAATAGTTGACATTTGTAGAAATAGCTTAAAAGTGAAAGAGTGTAGAATTCGAGCATTTTGTTTTTCAACTGAAAAATCTACAGAAAAGGAAGCAAACAGCATTGTTCAAAGATTCCCCCATTCAATTATGTGTTACAGTAAGTGTCTGTATGGACAGTAATGACTAAAATACCTGATTTTGTCCTTATTAGGTTGCTTTCAGTCTTAACACTTGTAGGATATGTTGGGATACCTATACATGTTACAGACATGCACACAAATTGATTTTTGATGATTTTTTGATTTCTGATTTAGCAAATCACTTCTAGTGCCTTTAATCCAATTTTCTGATTATTATGTGACTTAAAGGCAGACTCAGAGAATTCAAAATATTATTTTTTTGTTATTGTATTACTTAAAGTCACCTAAAATCAAAGATATAGTTGCCTAAAATGCTTAATTCCAAAGTTTTAGATGAATTGGAGTTTTCGCTTTACTAGAATAGACCCTGATGCTTAGTATAACAGTGTCATAAGATACTGTTTGAAATAAAAATTGTGGTTGTAGAATTTTATTACGAAGTTGTAATTTTCTATATGAAGGACATCAATTGGAGCTTTGCTATTTCACACATTTAATACATATGTTGATAAGCATTATGTATATGCAAAAATCTTCAGAAAATATCTGAGTCAGCCTTTGAGGATACTTGATGTTGTTCTTGGACATTGTTGATAAACATTATCTCCAAACGAAAACTTTTGCTACCTAAATGCCCATAACCAGTGGGGGGGGAGCCCCAAATTTCAAAAGGCAGCCATAACCCATAAAAAGGGCTCAAAACGGCCAAAAATGCAATTTTGTGAGCAGAGCGAGCCCATAATAGGGGGTTTTATGCTATTTGGTCAAAAAAGGTTAATATTTTGGTAAAAAGGTCCACTTTTGCCAAAATCACCCCCCCCCCACCCTTGGGGGGGGGAGGGGAAAATTTTTGGGAAGAAGTCCCCTTTTGAGAAAAATTTGCCCCTCCCCAAAAAATCCTGGTTACAGGCCTGGCTTCCTCACATCTCACAGTGAGCAGTCTTTAACAAATGCCTGGGTGCATGCAATGATGAATAGGGCAGTATTATGCCCTTAACCCAAAACCACAATGCCCAAGCAACAGAGTCACACTATTGTAGCAAAAACATAGTGCATGTATTAGCCTAAAAGTAACAACAAATCCACAAAGTCTACCAACTTATAATATTGCCTCAGTCACACTGATGAAAGCAAATTGCTTTGAATTGCCTAGCTGTTTAAGAATATCAGAATATCAAAGAATTCAGAACAATATTTATAACTGTATTTTTGTTACCTCATATGATTGATTTTTAGAATCAGGGTGTTTATAGTTGGTTCAGGTAAATATGAGTTTGATATATTTGATGTATATTATGTTTTTGTTTTGTTTGTTGAGTTGAGAGGTGACCATTTCTGGCCATTTGGCCTTTCTGTTGTCTGCTCATTCATTGTATTTTGCATCTCTATTTTGTTTCTCTGTGTATTTTAGATGATATGGAAATAAAACAATGGCAAAGAAAAATCTGGCTGCTATATTGACTGTAAGCATTGTCATGTCGATGACTGCTACTTATGAATATGAAATAACTGTATTTGTTTTCTTTCAATTACCACAATCCATATCAACTTACTTACTTACTCCGTAGACATCTGTCGGACTGTAGTGATGGCTTTCCAGAGGGGTCTTTCAGTCATGAGGCTGCTGATTTCATTTGGTTGAAGCTGAGTATCTTTGCATAGCACATCAACAAAAGTAGTCATTGGACGCCCCATCTTTCTCTTTCCTTGAGTAGGCTGCCATAGAATCAGCTTTGCTACTGGTTGTGTAGTTGATCTTTTGTAGTGGCCAGCAAATTGAAGCCTTTGCCTTCTTATTGTTGTTGTAAGTTTAGGCAGTTGTCCATAGAGTTTACTCTTTGTTGTGTGACTCTTCCAGTTGATGTTAAGTGCTGCCCTAAGGAGCCTGGTGTAACATCCATCAAGGATTTTACTTAATTTTGTTGTCAAAGTCCAGGTTTCTACACCATAGAGAAGGACACTTTCAACTGTTGCCTGGAAAAGTTTGATCTTAGTATCTCTTGATAAATTAGACTGCCAGATCTTATTTAACTTATTAGATGCTTTCCAAGCCATAGCTATTCTGACTCTGACATCTTGTTCGCTGCATCTGACCCATGAACCAAGATATTTGAAGTCATTACTATTTCTAGTTGACTGTCATCCTGTGTTTTCATTTGGATGTCATCTTGAATAAATACCATACATTTGGTTTTGATGAATTCATATGCAGGCCAACTTTCATAACTGCTAGTTATACTCGCTCCAGGAGTTCTTGTGCTAGGAGCGTGGTGTCAGAAATCAATGCTATGTCATCAGCAAAGTCAAAGTCCTTATCAAAAACACTGCTTAATAACCTACTGGAGCCTATAACATACACAAGGAATGTAAGTTAACCCTAATGCCACATCTGTTTCTAGCATCACACCTCCCAGAAGGGAGTGAAGGAATGAGGGAAGAGAGGAAGAAGAAAAGTCACAAATTCAAGTCGGTCTTGAGCCAGGGCCCCTCAGGCCTCAGTCCCATGACCAGCGATACCACGCTACAATGGTGTCCCTGTCCCGGCCAGCGATTTTGTATCCATATGTGTCTTCATTTTGATGATGTCATCGCTACATCCTGGACTTAATGCATTTTTCTCACTCATTGATGTGGGATTTTGTGAGATTTGGTGGTCTTATGGTTTTAAATTTGAAGGAAAAATAAAAACCAAAACAGAGAATGCTAAACCTGTTATTTAATCTTGAAGTCAAATGAAGGCTAACTACTTAGTACTTATTACTTATCTACCTTAAAGCAAACATGTTAGAAATTTGCTTTATGTAGGTTGGATTGTGATAATTTCTGTATTCAAGTGTCATTACTTTAAACCATAAACATTTATGCACTATGGCTAGAGAAGCTTACTGTCACAGTTATTGGTTATTACTTTATTCAAGCCTCCTTAATGGATTTGCACATAGCAATGACTTTGAGTTTGATAACTCCAAACAGTATAATGCTTTATAGGAAAAAAGGAGATAAAAATGAAACTGTATTGTGGCTCTACCTGGTTCTATTTTCTATCCAAATTGAAATACAAAATGACAAGGTTTGAAGTGACTTAGATGTTAACACAAGAAAATTAAAAAAAATAATGGTGTGACCTCAAAATAATTGCAACAGAAATGATTTTGGTGTTGTTATACTTAGAAATGATGAGAGAATAACTATCACGAGTATAAGTAGCGGTAGAACTGTTCCTTTGAGGGGGAAAGTTTGTATGGGGAAAATTAAAGTAGTTATATTGTACTGAAATCAATACACATTTTGGCATGTCCTAAGGATTAAAAAAGGTTATAGTTTTCCCTATCTTGGGTTTAGTTTAATAGTTATAGACACTCCAGTTTCAAGGTCATCCTGGGGTAACATTTCAGAATGCTCTGATTCTTTCAAAGTAATCTTCATAGCCTCTAAATTTTCATATAGTCCCAAAGGACAGGAGCTAATACTTTGCCTCATTTCAACGCATTTGGTCATGTAATTGAGTGCAAAATGTAACATGGTCTACACATCCTATGGGTCATTAACGCTTGCCATCTAATTTACATCTAAAATGTCAAATGCATATAAAATACTGTGTGTGTTCCTAATAACGCCCCTGCTCTAATAAACGACCCCCTACATTTTGGATAAAACAATTCAAGAAAATGAGTTAAGCTTACCTAAATCACATGATTTAATGACCAGGACTGTCGTAATCCATATTATACTAATCGCGTTTGTGCACAGTTGTAATGTTTATTAGCATGGAACTTTGACCTTGTGAGGTGCGAAATAGCGTCCCCCTGCTCGGTCGCTTGTATTATTGAAATCGGCAAATAAGCGTGTGGTAAGGTGATTTTTGCGGGATTTTTTGACTTTCCATTTTGACTGTAATAAACGCCCTCACCTTTTGAAAAATGCACCTGCCCCCAGGGCGATTATTAGGAACAATACGGTATCCATTTTTTTGTTAGGATATGACCAACAAACATTTGAACTAGTTTCGTCGTCAGAAATCGAGCAACTCTGAAAGGATTCCCCAGTTTGACCTTGAACGTTAGAGCCTATAATCCTGAAAATAATGACAGTAATATAAAGTTTTTAATATCCTCATTACCAGACATAGGTTTGGTGTATGTTTTCAAACAATTATACCTCTTTTACTTTTACTCTCGAACATCTTGATAAAACAATAGCTTTTGAACTCATTTAGCATATAGCTCTTGGTTGTTCAGGTTAACATGTAGCTCTTAAGTTTGTTCCCTTAACTCTTAGTTCTTGAATGTTAGTTACATCAAGAACAGATAGCTGCTGCCAATCGCCTTAACTCCAGAGAATTTTCTTAAACAAAGTCCAACCTCTTGAACCAGTCTCTAAGGAGCTTAAGAGAGTCTCCTTGTGGAAAGAGACGTGCCATCAACCAAGTAACATCTATTGTTATTGAACCTGGTAGCATCTCCCACTTAGCTGTACTTTCCACATGGGCTGAATGGTGATGCCTCAACAGATTGAGAACCAAACTAGCCGATCTAAGGTTTCCGTTCAAAGTGGGGCTACCTGGAAGCAGATCAGGACACTACATGTGGTTGTGGAACAGACCACAGCCATGGAACATCTCTTGGTCTGCCCCATTTCTGGAGCAACAGTGCACAAACAAGGACCTTGCGGAATTCAGTGAAGCAGCCATATGTTGCACTCATCCTGGCTTGAATCAATTTGAGAACCTCAGTGTTTGGACACGATAAGAAGAGAAGTTCACATCAAGGTCTCGAATCTCCAGGTTACAATGTAGCTCTGAATTGCCAGGTCATATCCAACTCTTGATTGTCCAGGTAAACATCTAGCTCTTGAATTTTTGGGTTGAAGCATGTAGCTCCGAAGGTATTCGTTTAAAACTCAAAGTTCATTGAATGTTATAAAATCAAGGGCTCAAATCTCCAGGTACAATGTAAGCTCTTAATATCCGGTTATATCAAACTCTTGATTGTCCGGTAGCATCTAGTTCTTGAATTTTCAGGTTAACATGTAGCTCTTGAAATGAATAACTTAGAATGTAGCTCTTGTTGTCCAGCCTTGTCGGGTAACATTTACTAGCTCTTGAAAGTTCAGGTTAATGTAGACTAAGGGGCGTGGAACAAATAACCAACTGTATAACAAATTCTGTTGTCCCCATCGAGGGGGCTAAGGGAAAACCAATGTAATTCATAAAAAATTAAATTTAATCCAATACTCTGTCCGTTCCCGCACATAAACTGGCACATTTTCTAAAATAAATAAAATTCCCTCAATTTCTTTTCCCCAATATCAAGACCAATATGTATAGACGTCATTCAGCAACATGACTAAAGATATTAAAATGGGCCCCGGTAAATGTGGGGCCATTGTTTAGAGCCGGTGTTGCCACCTCCACGACTTCGGGTTGAGTGACAATACCCGTCCTCTTTCACAATAACTAACCAGTTCACATTATAATATAAGTCGTTGACACTAAATTTCTTCTGAAAACGCGTAAATGATAGAATGAAGTTCAGCAAGAAGTTACGGAGTATCATGTAGCTCACTCTTGAATTTTGCAGGGTTTTCATGTAGCTCTTGAATTTCGGGTTAAACATGTAGCTCTTGATATTCAGGTTAATATGTAGCTCTTGAATTTCAGGGTTAACATGTAGCTCTTGAATGGTCAGGTTAACATGTAGCTTTGAATGATCTTGAATGAAATGTCCTCTGGAATTTTCAGGTTAACATGTATCTCATATGTGTCAGGGTTAACATGTAAGCTCCTGAATGTTCAGGATAACATGTAGGCTCTGAATGTTCGGATTACCCTTAGCTCTTATGTTCAGGTAACTGTATCTCTTGAATGTTCAGTTTAACATTTGTCCTTTTGAATGTTCAGGATTACATGTATCTCTTAATATTCCAGGTTATCAAGTAGCTCTGAATATCAGGGTTAAACATTTGCTCTTGAATGTTCAGGTTAACATGTAGCTCATGAATGTTCAGGATTAACATGTAGCTCTGGAATGTTGCATGGTTAACATGTAGCTCTTGAATTAGTTCAGGTTAACATGTAGCTCTTGAATTTCTGAATTGAACATGTAGCCTTGAATGTTCAGGTTACATCATACCCTTGAATGTTCGGTAACAACGTAGCTCTGAATGTGCAGGTGAACCTGAATCTCTTGAATGTTCAGTTTAACATGTAGCTCTTGATTTCCATGTTACATGTACTCTTGAATATTAAGGGTTAACATTTAGCTCTCTTGAATGTTCAGGATTAAACCCTGTAGCTCTTGAATGTTCAGGTTAACATGTAAAATCTTGATTTCAGGGTTAATGTCCGGTTAAATGTAGCTCTGGAAAGTTCAGGTTAACATGTAGCTCTTGAATGTTCAGGATTAATAACATTTGCTCTTGAATGTTCAGGTTAACATGTAGCTCTTGAATGTTCAAGGTTACATGTAGCTTTTGAAGTTTTTCAGGATTACATGTCTCTTGAATATTCAGGTTCTCATGTAGCGCTGAATATTCAGGTTAACCTTTAGCTCTTGAATGTTTCAGGATTACCATGTACCTGTGAATGTTAGGTTAACATGTAACTCTTGAATGTTCGGTTAATGTTCCTGTTAACATGTCGCTCTTGAATGTTCAGGGTTATCATGTAGCTCTTGAATGTTCAGGATTAACATGTAGCTCTGGAATGTTCAGGTTTAAATGTATCTCTTGATTCAGGATTAACTGTAGCTCTTGAATGTTTTAAACAGGATTAACATGTAGCTCTTGAATTTCAGGAGAACATGGGCTCTGGAATGTTCAGTTTAACATGTAGCTCTCTCCATGTTCCCAGTTTATGTAGCTCGATCTTGAAATGTTCACGGGTTATCCATGTAGCTCTTGACTGTTCAGGGTTACCATCTAGCTCTTGAATATTCAGGTTACTATGAGCTCTTGATGTTTCAGGGTTAATTGTAGCTCTTGGGGAATGGTCAGTAACATGTAGCTCTTGAATGTTCTGATGAACTGTCCTTTAATTTTCAGGTTAACATGTAGCTCATGAAATTGTTCAGGGTAACATGGAGCTCATGAATGTTCATGATTAACCAATGTCGCTCTTGATGTTCAGGATTAACATGTAGCTCTTGAATGTTCAGGATTAACATGTAGCTCTTGAATGTTCATTTTCACTGGGGTAGCTCTTGAGTTCGGTTAACATGTAACTCTTGAATGTTAGGATTAACATGTAGCTCTTGAATGTTCAGGTTAACACGTAGCTCTTGAATGTTCATGTTAACACGTAGCTCTTGAATGTTCGGTTCACCTGAAGCCTTGAATGTTCAGTTTAACATGTACTCTTGAATATTCCATGTTACATGTGGCTCTTGAATGTTCAGGGTTAACATGTAGCTCTTTAATGTTCGGATTAACATGTACTCTTGCAGGTTCAGGTTAACATGTAACTCTTGAATGTTCAGGGTTAACATGTAGCTCTTGAATGCTCAGGTTAACATTTAAGCTCTTGAATGTTCAGGATTAACATGTAGCTCTTTGCTGAATGTTCGGTAACATGTAGCTCTTGATGTTTCAGTTCATGTAGCTTCTTGAATGTTCAGGCATTACCATGTAGCTCCTTGAATCGTCCAGGTATCATGTAGGCGCTTGGATATTCAGGGTTAACATGTAGCTCTTGAATGTTCAGATTAACATGTAGCTCTTGAATGTTTCATGGTGGTTAACTTTAACTCTTGAATGTTCATGGTTAATGTTCCTGTTAATAGTAGCTCTTGAATGTTCAGGTTAACATGTAGCTCTTGAAAATTTCCGGTTAACATGTACTAGCTCTTGAAAGTTCGGTTAACATGACTCTTTGAAATTCTCATGATTAACATGTAGCTCTTGAATGTCAGGATTAACACTTACTGTGCTCAAGTGATCAGATCTCGATCCAAACAATGTGCAGGTATTATAAAAATGCTGCCTTTGTGTACATAAAAGGTATTCATTAGCTCTTGAATGTTCGGATGAACCATTGGAGCTCTTAGAATGTCAGGTTATCATGTAGCTCGATCTTGAATGTTCAGGGTTATCATGTAGCTCTTGAATGTTCAGGGTTAACATTAGCTCTAGCTTCTTGAATATTCAGGTTAAGATGTAGCTCTTGATGTCATGGTTAACATGTACTCCCTTGAATGGTCAGTTAACATGTAGCTCTGAATTGTCTGAATGACATGTAGCTCTGGAGTGTTCCAGGGTTTAACATGTAAGCTCATTATGTTCAGGGTTAACATTAGCTCATGAATGTTCGGATTACCATGTGCTCTTGAATTTTCAGGTTAACACGTCGCTCTTGAATGCAGGTTAACACGTAGCTCTTTATTTCAGTTAACCTGTCTTCTTGAAGTTTCAGTTTAACATGTAGCTCTTGAATATTTCCCGGTTTATGTAGCTCTTGATATTCAGGGTTAACATGTATCTCTTGAATGTTCAAGGATTAACATGTAGCTCTTGAATGTCAGGTTAACAGTAACTCTTGAATGTTCAGGGTTAATGTTCAGGTTAAAATAGCTCTTGATGTTCAGGTTAACATGGAGCTTCTTGAATGTTCAGATTCACATTAACTCTTGAATGTTCAGGTTAACACGTAGCTCTTGAATGTTCAGGTTAACATGTGCTTTTGAATGTTCAGGATTAACATGTAGCTCTTGAATGGTCAGGTTAAAATGTATCTCTTGAATATTCGGGTTAACATGTAGCTCTGGAAATTTCAGGATTAACATTTAGCTCTTGACTGTTCAGATTACATGTAGCTTTTGAATGTTCAGGTTACATGTAGCTCTTGAATGTTCCGTTACCATGTTAGCTGTTGAATTTTCAAGATTACATGTAGCTCTTGCTATTCCAGTTATCATGAGCTCTTGAATATTCTGTTACATTTCGCTCTTGAATGTTCAGGATTAACATGTAGCTCTTGAATGTTCAGGTTAACATTTAACTCTTGAATTGTTTTTCAGGGTTAATGTTCCTGTTACATGTAGCTCTTGCATGTTTCAGGTTAACATGTAGCTCTGAATTTTTACAGGATTTAACATGTATAGCGCTTGAATGTTCAGGTTAACATGTGCTTCTTGAAAGTTCAGGTTAACATGTAGCTTTTGAATGTTCAGAAATTAACATTTCAGCTCTTGAATGTTCCAGGTTAACATGTAACGCTGAATGTTCAGTGTTAATGTTCCTGTTCACATGTCAGCTCTTGAATGTTCATGTTAACATGTGCTCTTTGGAATGTCAGATTAACCTGTCTAGCTCTTGAATGTTCCAGGTTAACATGTAGCTCTTGAATGTTCAGGTTAACATGTTCTTTTGAATGTTTCATGATTAACATGTAGCTCTTGAATGTTCAGGTTAACATGTAGCTCTGAATATCCATGTAATATCCAACTCTTGCTTGTCCAGGTTACATCTAGCTCTTGAATGTTCAGGTTAACATGTAGCTTAGCTTTTGAATGATCAACTTTAAGGTGTGTCCCATGTGTAGCTCAAGAGTTACTAATGATCTAAAGATCATTTCCCAATATGTTCACTCTTAACACTTTTAAAACCAAAGAATATATCGTCATTTTACTATTCCACAGGTTTTTCACAGGCTCATCATATGTCAAAAAAATCCAAAATACAGGGTTTATGTCCATATTTTTTATTAACTTTTGCTTTGTTTTTGGTGAACCCTACCTCCTATTTTCATTTTTTCTGCAGATTATGAAAGCCGGTGTAATCTTTCATATTTCCTTGCTGCGGGTAACATAGAAATACCCATAAAACACAAATATGGGCATTTTTCCAAAAACATATTTTAACACATTTTTGGGAAAAATTGGCATATCTTGAGTTATAAGTATTTCTATATACCCGCAGCAAGAAATTATTAAAGAGCACACCTGCTTTCATAAGCTGCAGAAAAAATGAATAGGAGGTAGTGTGCACCAGACAAAATTTAAATAAATATGAAAAACCCTGTATTTTGTGATTTTTTGACATCTTGAGAGCCTGAAAATCCTTGGAATGTAAAATTAAAGACACATTCTTTTGGTTTTTCCATTGTTTAAGATGTGACCACATCTTGGGGAAAAACGATCTTTAGATCTATTTAGTAACTCTTGATCTACACATGGGAACCACCTAAAATGGTAGTCTCTTGATTGTCCGCTTGTCGGGTTACATGTCTATGCTCTTGAAAGTTCATGTTAACATTAAGCTCTTGAATGTTCAGGATTAACATGTACTCTTGAATGTTCAGGATTAACATGTAGCTCTTGAATGTTCATTAACTTTACTCTTGAATGTCATGGTTATGTGTCCGGTTAACATGTTAAGCTCTGAATGTAGGTTAACATGTAGCTCTTGAATGTTCACGATTACATGTAGAGCTCCTTGAATATTCAAGGTTAACATGTAGCTGCTCTTGAATTTTCAGGGGGAGATTTTAAAAAAAAAAAACATGTAGCTTTTGATGTTAAGATTTAATTACACTTTTATTTAACTCTTTAATGTTCAGGATAACATAGCTTTTGAATGTTCAGGTTAACATGTAGCTCTTGAATGTTCAGGATTAACATGTAGCTCTTGAATGTTCAGGTTAACACGGTCTTTAAAGGTTTGAGAGTGGTAGTTCTTTAAAAATGAAACCTTTAAAAACAATGCTTTAGCAGAGTCAGTGCTTTTAGTTTTTTAAATTCAAGTTGAGAATCAAGCGTGTTTCAACTGTAATGCATTTAGCAGATTCCCCAGGTAGATCTTTTTCATCGGCAGTTCTTTATATTCTATTTGGACATTTTATGGCACGTCAAACAGACAATTATAATGCCACCATGATGTACTATGAGAACATTTTAGGAGACGGGACGTAAAGATGATGTACATGTGTTATGTCCAAGGGATTTGGATTTTGAATTTAACGTGATCCGAGATTTGCGACCAATGGAAACAACTCAATCACTTGCCGCAATGGGTGATGGATTGTCAACAGTCACGCTTCTATGTGGGTGGAAACATTGATGATAAGAAATGATCAGAAGGCTCCAACACAATTAAAAAAGCATGACATGGTCCCGGAATCGTCATGCCAATATTTTAGTTTCATTGTCGTTATTTTCCTTTCATCAATGCAAATTTACGTCATGACAATGTGTCATCATACTGAATTTATTAGTATGATTGAAAATAGGTGAGGTACAGGGATCCCAGTTTTAGTGGTTTGTCTAAATTCAGGTGTTTACAAAAGTAAAAACAATTTTCCAGATTTTTTTAATTGTTAAAGGGGCATTTCGTGATCCACAGCCTAAGTCCCCCGAAGTACCTCAAGAATTAGTGAGAATTTCATATCATCTGATCCGTTAACATTAGTAATCCATGTGTGGCAAATCATTCGTGCAAATTCGGGCGTGTCTGTAAGAAATTCGCACAATTTTGTATTTTTGTCCGGAAAGACAGAAATTATAGCAAAATGGCTTAGGACCGTGGCAAACGCCGCAATTAATGATAACACAAAACCGCAAAGTCGGGATCAGTAAAAAGTTGCGAATAAGCTTTTCTCAAGGATATCTAGTGAACAATGAATAAAACAGAAGGTGCTGGGAATCACGAGATACACCTTAATCTCAAACGAAAGGAAAATTCAGGGCATAGCATTATTCTCTAAGTGCCACAACTTGAACCAATCCAATATTAAAAAAAAAAAAATGTTCGTCTTCAGTGTTCACCACAGTTATTCTGTGAATAATTTAGAATCCAACTATTTTTGTTTTGAATAATTATTAAGGAAGGATTGCATGGAAGATCCTTTTGGCAAAAAACCATATTTGGAAAAATATGGAAAAGCAGATTCTGTGTTGTGAAACAGGTCATCATGGTCATATAGGGGTTACATTTTCAAATTGTTCCAATCAAATTATATCTCGCACCACTTTTTAAAATTGAGTTTCAATTGGTCCAGCCATTTAGTAGTAGGGGGGGGGGAAAAGCGCAAAAAGTGTACTCATGCCCATAATTTCCCTAATCATTGCCACCAAATCCTACAAAATCCCACGGTACCGAGTGAGGAAAATGCACTTAGTCCTGGATGTAGCGATTGCATCACCAAATGAAGACACGTGTGGGCATGAAAATTGCTAGGCTCAGGCAACACAGGTCATCTAGTATGGTAGGGGGGCACTGACTGAAAAGGTGGTATGGATATGTGCGGCCCTTTCAGCCATCTCCGGCAGTTCACGAGGGGGTCCCACACTGTAAAAAATGGTCTTAAAATAACGGTTTTTTGACTGTTAGCCTGCCTCAAACGTGCAAATAGCTGTAAAAAGGGACTCGAAACGTGCAAAAGACTGTTTAAAAAAATATGGTTTTAACTGTTGGGAGTCCCAGCGCCGTCAAATCGCTGTTATTTTCTGAACTTTTTAACAGTGCAATATGACTGCTTTAGTTGCAGCAAAATTTTGTGATTTTTTTATGACTTTTGTGGCCTAATTTTAAAACAGAATTTAGCAAAAATTTGCACTTTGCAGTTTACAAGACCCCCATTTTGAAGTTTTGGTCAGTTTGCAAAGCCCAAGGTCTGGCTCTACGGGCCAAACACCCCTACCTAAATGATAAGTTGAGCCCCAGGCACCCCTGGTTTGAGACAAACCAAAGTTGCCACTCTTTCTCCTTCCCCTCCTGGCATTCATTGACTCTTCCTGGGACCCCCCACAGGCACAAACAGATGGCGCCAATAGGGTTAAGTCATTTTTGTTCATGATATTCAAAAGAAAACTTTTTCTGGGCCTTAAATTTGTGGGGTAATGAGAAAAAATATGACGGTGGTTGATACCAAAATCAGTTTTCATGAAGTTAAAGAGGGGACACGAGTTGTCGATGGGTCACACACCTAAAAGTGGTGTAGGTTGGTGATAGTGTGAAGCAAATTGCATCTCCTTTGGATCCTTCAGTTTGTGATTAGTAGGTTGTGCTTTTATGCTGCATATGCTCGATACTAAACTTAAATTTCTAAATTTTTGGACTAAAAAAAAGGTCAATAAATGTTAAAAGTGCTGTACAATCTTGGTCAAAATCAGTTGGGACAATTTGCTCTTTCCATTTAAGATAATTGGCAATTTTGGAAGATATGAAATTGAGCTTTAAAACCTACCACTTCCCCCCCACCATATTATGTTGAAGACTGTAGGTGCAATGTAGCACATTTTCAGATATCAACTTGTTCCAAGGAAGAGGGGAGATAATTTTAAAAGTGTAGACCAAGATTTAAGATTATCACATTTTGGACAAAGATTTGTAGTTAGAATTGCATGAGTTGTAAAGTACTTACTATGGATCATTAACATTTGCAGCATGTTTCTTGGTCAGTTTGAATAAATTTCCTCAACATGTATGGTGGCAACTTCGAATACATCTATATATAATGTGAGGTCTCTTGTCTGGCTGGCCAGCAATTTTCTTAGACACTAAGAGTTCAATGGACCCGGGTATGGACCTCGTCACTTGGGGCGTAACTCGATTCGATAGTCAATATTTGTATTTGTTGTTGATGACACAAGGGGCGCTCTAATGGGGTCTTTTGAGGTCATAGGGGTCATAAGTAAAATCAGTAAATCATTGTTGGAAGGTCATGAAACTTTATAGGTTTGGTCAACAATCGATGCAAAAGTTTTAAAGTCATTCAAAAGATCAAGGGTTAATGATAGTCAAACAGTAAAAAAATTTTACATGGTTATGACCACTTTGAGTGTTAATCAACATTCAATGTCACAAATTAAGTCGTACCTCCAAACATTAAAAAAAAAAAACCAAACCATCCATACCAAATTTGTTTGGCAGTGAGTACACTGTTCCACACGTTATGTTGTCAAGTGGCTTTAGGCAAGAGTATAATAAAATCACCAATGGAAAGGTGGAAAGTTTGGGAACAAGCTGAAAATGTCAGATTGGTGCAGAAATGTGTCTAGAATAATATACTAAAAGTCCCAAAGAAACTCTTTGTGCATTTTCAGAACATAAGGGGGCCAAAAGTTTGTACAGGGGTAAAATTACGAAATATTCAAGTGTCCTAAATGTGTTCACCATTTTGTCATGTCCCAAAGATTAAAAAAAAAGTATAGTTGCCCTATCTAGGGTTGTAGTTAATAACTATATGGAAAAGGCTCAAGGTCATCCTGGGGGTAATTTTCAGATGTCGGATCTTCTGAAAGATGTGTCAAATTCTTCATCTAGTTGTACATGAACACCAAATAAATATTTAAACAGGTTGATGGTCATTACTTGCAAAATTACAGGGCCAACTGTGATGGGGTTCTACAGGCCTATGGGGGTTCACCCACTCTTTCTGTCTATTGTCAATATTGAATCATGTAGTGATCTGAATGGAACATTTCTTTTCTAATGACTATACGAGCAATTTGAATATGGGGTCAATGAAATTGGATCATTTGAAGATTGATCCCAGGATTGACCTGAATGATTTAGGTCGTAGTACTTAAACTACAGATTGTAGATAGGGAAAAAACTACCTTTGATGATCCTTGGGACATGACAAAAATGTTGGAACACATTTAAAGACAATTCTAATATTTTGTAATTTTACCCTGTACAACTTTTGACCCCTTATTTATTGAAAAATCGCACACAAGAGGATTGTAGGGGACTTTTAGTTAGTATTCTAGATCACATTTCTGCACCAATCTGACTTTTCAGCTGTTCCCCGAAATTTCCACGTTGTTAAAACTAAAATTCTTGGCCTATTTGCTTGAATAGTAAGATTAATAAATTACTTTCCAGCGAAATCCAGACTGGAGCTGGGTTTGGTAATAGTCAGTGTGTAACCAAACAATGGCACATGGGGGGGGTAGGCAGAAGGGGTGGACAAGGAATTTTCTGAGGGGCAAATTTGGGTCCTTCTCCTGACACTGTACAAAAGGTCAGTTCAGTTGGGGGGGGGGGGGCGGGGTACCACCACTGTTGATAATACTTTAATTATACTGAGTAACAATCCTTATTGAACATTCCTATTTCATCGGTATGAACCCAAAAATGTTTTTGTATGAATTCTTGTATAGGTATGTGGTATTCAGTATTTGAATGCTTTAAAGGTGCAACGAGAGATTTCAATCATCCATATTTTCGGTAATAAAATAAATCAAATGAAAACAAACGGTGATTTGTATTTCAATAGAAAAATAGGTTGAATTTTTTATTCTTCTGTAGGAAATTATAAAGTCACAATTGTGGTACCAAAGAAACAGTTGTCAGCTAATAATACTTTCAGATGGGGATGTTTTGATAGAAAGCTTTACACCGTGCAAAAATCAGAATTTCACATTGTTTAGGAAGCCATCTTATTTGAATCTCTCGAGACCTTTAAATTGTGTCTGTGCACATTGAAGAATTGTTGACAGAATCTTTCCATAACGGATTATTGAAAATAAACTCCATGGAGTAAACTTCATCACACATTTTAAAAACGCCGATATTCAGAGTTTTATCTTCCGCGTCCTCACCGTCATAAAAAAAACAATATTGAATTAAATCTGTTAGTAAATCAAATCGTGTATAGCTGTCATATTCAAGCAGTAGATCAAACAGTCGGTGCACTTTTAAGGAATCCGCGGCTTATCTTCAACTCAAGATTCCATCAAAATATTAAATTGTCAAAGCCCTCTATCCCATATCGGATTGAAAATGATGGTGTTGGCATAGAGACGGACCAAGGACCGGCCCATGTGGGATCACCTGATTTTAACTTGGTGCGAGGCATGATATAGAGTGAACTCATAAGTGAAATAACAAGTAAACATGTGTCATCTCACAGTGACCAATGGACCTTACTCTATTAGTAATGCCCATTACCTGTTCCTTTGAATCGGCAGCCGCAACTGTAATATAATAATCAAAGCACTTAAAGCATCAACATCCACATTTTTTTTTATTTTGGACAAGTAAGATTGCAGCCAATACAAGAAGTTCGATTAATGTTTATCTGTGCGGTAAACAGCTGTCTACCCCGATGCCCACCCATATTTTGTGAGGTGTGTGTCTCTGCATGTGCAGGGAAGGAACAACTAATGACAATTCGTAGTCCTTCCGGGTGTTATGTGTGTGTGTTTGTCGTTAAGTTTGGTGTATGTGTGTTAAAGGTTTATAGTTACCTTTTTTAAATTTATAATGCATGGACACCCAATAAGTCCAAATTCTTAGCCAGCAAGTTTCTGGTGGAACTCCCCTTTCCCTTTCAAACTTGCTAGCATTATAATAAATAGGGACAGCAGTCCAAATAGTCCCAATTATGTGGTTGGAAAATAAGTTTAAACAAGATATGACCTAAGTGACCCCTGGAATGATCTTTGACCCCCTCATCTGTTACCCCACAGAAGACCCCTTGCCTCAATGGAAAGGATGCCAGTATAAACTTGATCATCGGTGTGCTAAAAAAGTTACAGTATTTGAAGTGTCAACCAAATGGTGTGTACTAGACGCTATCTAATGACCCTAAGTGATCCCTCAATGACTTGGACTCTATCTGTTTTACCCCCACATAAGGACCCCTTATCTCAATGCCTGAGCATACTGAGTATGAACTTGTGAGCTTGATACAGCATGGGCTAAAAAGCTACCGTAAGTTGGAAAAAAGTGTCAACCAAAAGGGTATACTAAATGTTTTGACACAGAAAGGGACAAATAGCGACACGCAAAATGCTGACATAAAGTCTTTCCAATACACTGGGATTACATAAAAGGGGATCCATATCAACAAGCAATCCTTAAAAATCATAATCAGGGGATTGCGGAATTCAGGAAAGTGATTGAAAGTTACTGTTACCTACAGAGAAACAATTTCTCTTAATTATGGGGCAGGAAAAAATCTAATTGCCTACTACCTAGACTGCAACCAATCCCAGATTGAAAGCAGTGTTATATGTAAATTGTACAGTGTTTTGAAATGTGCTTCATGAAATATCAGCTGTTGTTGATGTTATATTGCACTAGTTACAAAAGTTTACTAGACCTTATGTCTCCAACTGCATTGAAACATTCTGAAAATGTCCACTTTTGTTACTTTTAATGAGGTAATGTATTAACCCTAATAGATGTGCAGGCTGTTGGAATAGTTTGCAACTAAGAAAACATTCACACAGATAAAACATTAAATACACCAACAGTCTAGCCATTTATTTATTAAACACCAACAATTATTATTCGGGATGTAATGTTTAAAGGCACATTTCATGATTCTAGCACCTATGTTTTATCCATGGTTGACAAGATATCCTTGAGAAAAGCTTATTCCCAAAGTTTCCGTTGATTCCAATCATATAGTTTGGTGTTATAGGAAATCACGGGGTCCCATAGGCTACGGCACTGTGGAGTATTTTCCGTGACCTTCCTATGAAAGATTATGAAAGAGAGAAAAATATATGTTGTAATCGGGTAGGGCACCTTAAACACAGATGTCTATGGAGAATGGCCATATGAGAGCACTACAGACTGCCAAATAAAAAAACTATACAACCAAACTAAAAATTATAAAAAAATATGAACTGTGCATTTCTGCAAGATATTTGACTTCATTTGTTAGACAAGTTCCTAAGCTAAACCTCATTTTATTCCATCCAATTTGATGGATCCTAAACCGGAGATTATGTCAATGAACACAAAGGATAAAATTACCACTTGACCAGTTGAAGGTTTTTTTTCCCCCCAAGAAACTTAAGGCTTAAGGCGTGTAGCATAATTGTGGGATTATTAAAATTTAAACCATTAAAAAAAAAATATTGTAACAGATCAGAGTGAATGTATTATCATGCAATGAAATGATCAAATATTATTTTTCAAACAGTGAAAGCACCAAAATTATGTTGTGGGGAAAGGGGGACTCGCTATCAATGGGACAATATCATGAAATCCATGGAATTTTTTGGGGGAATTGATGCTTGATGATGAACTAATGCAAACAGACAACATTTCTCTGCGGAGGACAAAGGCCATGGACAATACTCTCAGGGAAGGGCAATTCCCCTTCCCGTTCCCGAATCCTCCAAGATGCCAGGGAGGGGAGGAACATAATGAACGAAAAGAAAAGAAAGCAGTGTTGACAAAGAAGAATAAAGGAAAGGATGGTTGGTGTTCAAGGTCTCAGTTTACTTTCAACAAGGGTGTTTTTTAGGTTCTACTTATGCTGAAAACCGGAAGTAGGCTGTGAGACAACAAGAATGTTGGAATTGAATTTCCCAATTATTGGCAATTGTGACCTTATAAATCATGTTACATCACAGAAGCAGGACTTATACCGGTTTTTATTGAATTTCCCAAAAGGTAAATGCGTCAGTCAAGCTAAAGCTAGAAGCCCACAAAAGTGTGGTTTGGTTGGGTAATTGTTATTGGCTGATAGAAATAGTGTTACAGATCATGTTAGGCAGAAATCTGAGAAGGATGGAAGCATATTCCCCATCACCAAAACTCTAAAAAAAAAACACATTTGCCCTCAGCACATCATCAAGGTAATGGGTTATATTCCCAACTCACCTGATCTCGATCCACTAGCAAGTTTAGTCTGTGATACTATGGCAGAGGGCTTTGTTGAACCTAAGTTGGCAAACTTTACTCAATGAAATTGCCACTGACTAGCACCTCCACTACCCCTGGACCACACTGGGTTATTTGTGGTTGTAAATAGACTAGCAGATGATGGTGGCCCAAGCCACTTTCAATATAGTAACTCACCCAAAGGAGGTCAAATAGATGAAGAAATCATTACACAAACCAAATTTAAGCACTTTGATATGGGTCAGTTGTGGGCACTGACCTCGAACATGGAGAGTGGGTCTGATCGCTGAGTGTCACACAGGAAGTTGCTTTTTTACTGTTACAATAGACATAACAATGCATAACCTTTCAAAGTTAAAGGACTTTGGTATAACAATAGAACATCTGAGTGAATATGTGCACCAACAGGCGTATGTATTGTTTCCCACCATATTTCAAGGTAAAAAAAAGCAACTTCCGTTGTTGTAACACTCGGCGGACAATTCAAATGTGCGGAGCCCGCTATCATGTGTGTAGAGGCCGTGGTCATGGGGTTTCCCATGACCTTTTATACGACATTTCCTCCTCCATGATGCATACAGAAGAATTCAAAATTATCCGTACAGTGGAGTTGATCTTCAGCCTCCCAAAAACAGTTTTGGAATAAGAAAATAGTCCTTTATAACGTATTAAAAAAAATCCTGAAATTTTCATCAAGATTTTGGGTTATGTGTTAAAGGGGGATGACATGATTTAATCGATAAAATTTTTCATCCTGAGAGAATGGCCTTCACCTCAAAACCCCATCTTGTAAAGTTTCCTGCCGCTATTTCAACCCATTTTGAAGTGAGAGTAAATGTGATTTTGTATCCCATAGGAGTACCAATGGAGAATTAAATGGTCGACCAAAAATGGGCATATTGGTCGCTCATTAACATCCAAACCAAATCTTTAGCCCTAAAATTTCACAGAGTACATGAGAAAAAATAGTAACTTTCTTCTGATACCAAAATTGACCACTTCCAGTAAAATCTGGGGGCCCTGGGAACTTTGTTAGATGCAAAAATGCTTTCCCCATATCAGCCCCACATTTAATGGCCAGACACTATCAACAACAAGCCCAAGAAGAAGAAATCGTACATGAAGCACAACTGTTGAAATGATTTCCATTGCATCAAGAACACGCTTGTGCACAGTGAACCTCAACTACAGGAGAATATCCATGGATAAGCACTTAAGCCTCGGCCTGGAAGAACAAGGAGAAATGCAGCAACAGGAGGTGGGGTTTTCTTTTTATCACCAACAAAGGCTCTCAAGTCATGTGCCAACCTTATCAACCTTAATGAGCGCATCTTGAAGCTTACACTGACGGGTAATCCTGAAACAACAGTCATTTGCTGTTACAGCCCCCACAACGACTATCCAGACGAAACTGTCTCTCACTTTTACCATGAACTTTCCACTGCCATCAGTACAGTTCCAGCCCATAATCATCTGTACATCCCTGGAGATTACAATGCTAAGCTGGGGCCTGATGATGCATTGTTAACTTGCAACAATGAGTCCAACAGAAATGGAATGCACCTGAAGGACTTCACGGCACAATTTAACCTTGTTGCCACTTACGCAAGATACCAAAATCAAGCAGGTAGACTGTGGACACACCGCCGCCCAAATGGAGAACCTGTCCAACTAGACTATATTCAGGTCAGAAAGAAGTGGATTAGCAGCATTAAGAACTCAAGAGCCTACAACACTTTTGAAGCTGTTAAGTCTGATCACAGAATTGTCTCTTGCAGGAGCCAGATAAGTTATCGTCAGAGTAAACCCCCCTCCCAGAGATCCCATGAAAACAATTGACTGGAGGAAGGTAGTGGGGGGATACAAAGCTTTGTGAGCAGTATACTGTAGCTGTACATAACAGGTTCGACACTCTTCTTGATGAGCTGGAAGACAAGAACTTCAGCACAGTATATGATGTCCTCACTTCAGCCAACAAAGAAATGGCAATTGGAAGATGTACCTCGAAGAAAGAAGGAATGACTGCCGTGACCTCAAACGACAAAGTCAGCAAAGCCAGAGAAAAACTAAAGTCTGCAGCCAAGAAGCACCATACTAAATCCACCAGAAGCTCCAAGCAGAACCTTGATGCTGCTAAGGCTGCACTTGATGATGCTTACACTGTGGTGCTTGAGGAGCATGTTAAGTCCAAGGCTGAAGCACTTGACACCCTACATCTTGAAAACAAGCATGCTGCTGCCTGGGAGGCCCTGAGGGAGCTAACTGATAAGAAGGCTACCCCACCTATAAGAATCAAAGGTGAAACAACTGAAGAGCGCCTTGACACATGGTTTCAGCACTTTAGTTCTCTATTTGGCAAGCCAGTTCAGAATAACACTAACCTTGATGAACCTGTCCTCAATCACAAGATAGCAGACACCCTTCCCATCCAGACTGGACCTTTCACTGTAGGGGAGCTTCAGATCTGCCTGAAGAAACTGAACAACACCAAGACACCAATCCCTCCAATTTCATCTTCTGTTGCCCAACGCCGTGCACGATTTGCTGGTCACTGTCATTGTGGGATTGATCAGGTAGTCCCTCAGACGTCACATTTTGGAAGTTACCTTGCCAAAAAAGGGTCGTGCAGCCCCTTTAACTACAGTGATGTAAAGTTCCGAGACATCCAGCAGGATCCCTCTGACATCCCCAACTGAATGAGAAACAGGGACATTTGGTGCTACATGGTGAACAGCATCTCGGCTGCGGCCGTTAGATAGATAGGGGACAAGGCTATTAGCGATCGGACCGTGGACCTTTAAACCAATGATGACACCTAAAGTTGGAATTTCTTAGCCACCATAGTAACTGAGATCAAGTGTGTACAAGTGACCAACCAGGGAGTATACCAATCTTTCTCTGGACAGGTATAGACTTCAAATCTTAAAAATCTGTTAAAAATAATTGGATTTCATCATGGCAATAATACAATACAGTGTACACAAATAAATTGCAAGACTGCCATTTCTTAGCAGACCACCTGCTACCCTGCAATATGCTTCTGTGAGATTTTGGCTTGAAATTATGCCCCAGGACCATAAGCAATCTGGAGAAATATTCTAAGTCAAATTTTATTGCTCATGCTCATATGGTCCTGGAGCAGTATTTGACTTGGAATATTTCTCCACTGCTCTAGGAGCATATTTGCCATGTGCTCTTGGGCCATTTGTGTATTCAAATATGCTCCAGGAGCATATTCAGCATATTCAAATATGCTCCTGGACCAAATTTTGATTTATGCTCCAGGACCATATGGCAAATATGGTCCTGGACCATATTTGACTTAGAATATTTTTCCAGCTTATTACCACCATATGGTCCTGGAGTATAAGTTTGGGCCAAAATCTCAAATAAACCTGTTATCCTTTGACCTATACCTGGTTAATTAGGTGTCCTATACATGACCATTGATATTTTTACTTCTTTGGATCGCCTGTTTGGGCTGAAGAAGCAGTGGTGGCAGATGGGGGGGGGGTCTGGTAAATTTGGTCAAATTTTCAAAATAATCCCAGATCACTTGTATGCAACACTTTTCTCTCCAAGTAATAAACCTGTAAGAATATTACAAAAATCAGAGCACAAGAAATGATAGAGGGCGGATTATGGTGAGAATTTGCTAAATTCTGATCAGAACTCCTCTGTAAATCATGCCATAGGTGGTGCTATATAGCATAGTACAGTCTGTATGTGTAGACATATCCACAGGCTTAGATTTTTAATTTTAAAATCATTTCAGCTTGGTGAGCCAACTTCACTGTAAGGCAGTATTTCTAATTTTGTTGTAAAGAAAATAGAAAACAAATGAGCACTGATTTACCTTTGTGAACTTTATACCACACTGTTAAAAATAAACTTGTAAAAAAACAGACATTTGACTGGCAGCTGGGACTCACTACATGCAGAACGTAAAATAACTGGAGCCGTAAAAATACGAAACCATTGCATGGAACGTAAAATAACGGCGTAAAATCTCAGCTTCGACGTTGTTGTTGGTTTTTGACTTGTTTAAACAATATTAAGAATTAAAACGTTATTACAATCCTCTAACCAAATTTTAACATTGTAGTTATGGCATCCTACAAACGTTGTATTTACGTTACCACATGGTTGTAAAAAAGTTATATTTCAGGCAAACAATTTTGAGAAAAAAAGGCAATAAACAAAGGGAAAACGTGAAGAAATAAAGATTTAAACCAGTTTATATGGTAATGTACACATTCTATTATCACCAATTAATCATCACATGAAGAAACTTAACACATATACCTTACATAGATTCGAACCCGGGCCGTAAGATTACAAGTCCTAAACCTTATCCACTACACTACATGACTTTACTGATAGCAGATGCTAAAATTAAATATATATAAGTGTGTGTACTACTTTTTTCAAATTAAACTAAATATAATACAAAAAGGAGGAAAAGAGTTTTTAAAAACTATTTTTAAAAATGATAGGGAAAATAAGATTCTGCATTTTTTTAATGACGTTACTTACGACGTTATTTAACATATTTTATAGGTAAAACGATTTTCATAGTTCGTATTCTTACATTAAAAACAAGTAAGTTACGAAAGAACGTAATATTATGGAAAATATAATCACGGTCAGCGTATAAATACTACCTTTTTTCAAAATGTGTAGTATTATTTTTAGCCATTGTTTATTTACATTTTTCTGCTTCCAAATTGTAATTTTATGTTAGGTATATGTAATAAAGCGTGAAGATTGTTCAATAATTGTGGTTTACCGTAATTTAAAAGGTAAAGTCTGGTAAAATTAGGAACATTTTTAACAGTGCAGCTAACAAATTTGAGCATTATTATTAAATGTTTCCCTGGAAGTTTTTCACAAATTCTACCATTTGTTCCTGATTGTATTTTTTTCAATTTAAAAATGTGTTATTATAGCTGTTGTTGCTGTTGTTCTGTTTTATTCATTGCCATTTTTTCACCAGCTTTATTTTGCTTATCATTTCTTGGTTTTTGTCTCACTTGGAAGATTAAAAACTGATGGGAATACTATCATTATAAGCTTGAGACAAGGACAAAAATGGTAAATAGTTAAAAAGCATATTATGCTAAAACACAAGTTGATTTACTGTAGGCTATAGGTGCTCTTGCCAGTGGTTGTACTGTTACAGAGCACTAGCCAGTTTCTATCTGATACACTTCCTATGTATGATGGTCTTTCCCACTAGTCAGTGTAACATTTTGATTCAAGAAGATCCAAATTGATAACTTTGCCCTGACTTGTAAAAGTCAATTGTATCCTTACTCCTTAGCATGCAAAACACACATACAAATCTGAGGTGATGTACATCAATGTGACAGACGTTCGAAATATCAACGTTTGGTATATTACATACTGATGGATGGTGACGATACAAAAGTAAATAATGATTCAACATCTGTTACTATGTCAAACAGCAATTTAGCCAAAGTAATATTTTCTTGTATTCCATACTTGCCAGTAGCCTTATTGAATTTTATCTGTGTACAAGCATGGTTGCATTACTGGTGGTCTGTCAGTGTGTCTGTCTGACCGCGTCTATTTTCTCAGAGACCAAGGGTCGCACGTTCCTGAAACTTGGTGGTGGGTGCCCCTTGACCTTCCAAAGACCAAGTTTGTATTGGTTAGTGGATCAAAGGTCATCAGGGGGCATTCAAGGTCAAATGGGGTCAATGTTGGTGTATCGACTTGAAACTTGGAGGGGGTCGATTGTTGATGCCGAAAGTTTTAAAGGTCATGACAAGGTCATTAGGGATCATTCAAGGTCAAAGGAGTTCAAATGGGGTAAACATTGGTGTACAGACATGAAACTTGGAGGGGGGGTTGATTGTTGATGCCAAAAATCTTAAATATCACAACAAGGTCATCGGGGGTCATTCAAATCAAAGGAGGTCAAATGGGGTAAACTTTGTACAAGACAATACAAGTTTGCAAATATTAATCTTGTTTTTCAATTCAATTTGATAATATGAACCTTATATATTGGTGTTTAAAGGTGCAACGAGAGTTTTCAAATAACAGGTGTCCCGAAAAAATGTGAAAATTCTGATTTTGGCACTGGTGTAAAGCTTTATATCAAAAACATCACCATCTGTGAGGATTAAGCCTAGAACTGTTGCTTTGGTACAAAAAATATGAAATTTCTATTTTTGTATAGGAGCAAATACGAAATTCAGCCTATGTTTTATATTGAAATATAAGCATATAAAAATCACCTTTGTTTTCACTTTTAAGACAGTACTGTACCAAAATACAAGGTAAGAAATCATTTGAGTGTTTTATCTATATTAGACACCTACATATGACACCTTACATGGATGTCTCAAAATCTCTCGTTGCACCTTTAAGTGACTCTGGAATATTTTTTCAGTGCTCTTATAGCTGCTGTTGCATAGTTCTGTTTTGTTTCTTGCCATTGTCAGTGTTTTTGCTTTTGCTGATCGATTCTTGGTTTTGTCTTACTTGGAGAATGAAAAATTAGGGAATATTTTCATCATTAACTTGAGATGTTGACAAAAATTGAAAACAGGAAGAGATTTTTTGGATGATACCAATTTCTCTCAAATAGCACTTGATCAGTTGTAGACCAACTACAGAGAATGTTTCGAAGGTTTATTGGACAAACAAGCACGAAAGAAAACTGCAAACCTTGTTTTGAACTGGCCTGCTTTAAACAGTCTCTTATGCAAAAACATATGTTGAAGTACTTAATAGGCTGTAGGTGTGCTTGCAGGTAGTTGTATTGTTACAGAGTACTTGCCTATCAGAGCATTGTGGAGAGCATTAGGACTGAATTGAAAAATAATATAAAGAAAGCCCATGGCATCCCATAGAACAGTGAGGTCGAATAAAACAAAGTGGCTGTCATCTATGCAAACTAAAGGGGGATGGCCCGATTTAAGGATATTAAGTTTTCATCTTGATAGATTGGCCTTCACTCCAAAACTCCATCTTGTTAAGTACCCCTGTGCCGATATTTACAATCCGTTTTGATGTGAGAGCTAAAACGTTATTTTGGATCCCCATAGAGGCTGTGGTAAATTAATATGGTCGACAAATGAGGCCACACACAGCACACCCCCCCCTTTTTTTTCGCTCATAACTGCCAACCAAACATCATTTGCTCTAAGATTTCATTCACAGAGTTAATGAGAAAAAATAGTAGCTTTCTTAAATTCTGATACCAAAATCTTGACCACTTCCGGTAACATCTTGGGCTTCTGGGGATGAATGCTATTGAGTGATCAGTGGCCATGGACTTGTTTCAGTTTTTAATACCAATGCAACTGTGCAAAAATACAAAGTATCCCGGAATTGGGGTTGCTCTTAAAAAATGTGCTGTATTTCTTAAGTTGTTGTTTTGACTTTATACATTTAATTGTACGATTCTCTTTCCCACTTGTCAGTGTAATATTGTGATTCAGGAAGATGAATTGCTAACCCCCAAATTTCTGCAATGATTTTATAACAGTGCTATGGAGAAATACCCTATTTCGCCCCCTCAGAAAATGCCTCGGCACCCCTTCTCTGGCCCCCATTTTCAAAGGTCTGGTTACGCAGGCTGGAGACTGTCACAAGATGGGTGAGATTCCCAAACTGTTTCCGAAAACTTCCTCAACAATTAAAACCATGAATGACTGAATGCTGTTATAGCTGTAGTTGCATTGTTCTGTTCATTGCCATTCTTTGTTTGCTTTTGCTGAATCATTTCATGTCTTACTTGAAGAGTGAAAACTATGACACTATTCTCAGTCATAAAGCTGAGACAGGAAAAAAATATGAATGGTTACACAGCCTGTTACTCTAAAACACAATCATGTTGAATTACCTAATTGGCTTAAGGGGTAAGCAATGCTTGCTGGTTGTTAATTGTTTACAAAATACTACCAATTTCTCCCAGGGGACATTGCGCTTTTAATAAATCATAGCCCATTAGGACTGAATCTTCTCACTCATCATTGTAGCAAGATTAAAAATTGAATGAATATAAAAAGAAAGCCCATGGCATCCCTAAGAAGAGTCACTTACTTTACATGAGTTTGAATAAAACACATTTTGCTGTCATCTTATTGATTGCCATTTTTTCATTGTTTCCGCTGCCAGATTGAATCTGCAAATTAAAAAATTGTTGCGACGGTATTTACCCAATGCACGTAGCATATGATTCTCTTTCCCACCAGTGAATAGAATGTTCTGACTCAGGAGATTGAAGTTGATAACCCAAATTATCTACCATAACTTTTAAATTGGTCAGTTGTCTCCTCAAATGATTTTAGCAAAGGTTCCCAGAAGAAACATCTGGATTTTCTGGTCTAATACTAATAGAGATCACAGGAATTGAGAATCTGAATTTAATAATGTATAGAATTCTGCGAGAAGACGTAAATTGTCATTTCAGTGAGCAAGCATGTAAATATTAACGCCACAGGTTTTATAATTCGTAAGGCAGGCATACAATAACCTCAAAATATACTATTTTGTTAGCCTGCATTACAGATTGTCATTATCAAATTTGAAAGCCTTAAGATATATTCCCAAAGATACAACTATTATACAGCAAATCAATGGACCCCAGTTCTAAAAACAAAAAACAAAACATGTTCTTAATTGTTTTGGATGCATCTGATTTGACTGAGCTTGTTTGGCGGTTGTAGAAAGAGAACAAAACATCTTTTTGTTAAGGCCGAAGTATCTATAACTGTATGTTTTATTGATGCTTTTAGGTTAGGACTTCGCTATCCTAACCACAGTTTTGACAAGTATATTGCAATAATTGGTTGGTGTATGATGGATGGATGGATTAAATGTACCTGTGACACTTTGATTGCACTTATGTTATAAGACCAAGGGGGTAGACCCACTGGTTTTTCAGTTAATTACAAATGTTCTGTAGACACGAACAGTAAAGTGGGTTCAGGGCTGCAAAGCTGGAAAGATGTTTTGCTATGAAACTAGACACGTCGGACTCCTATATCTGTTAAACATATTTCATATTTTGATGTCCTATTGAGGGATTATCTTACGAAAAAGATTATTTGCTTCAGTGTTGGGTTTAGATGGGTACTAAGTGTTTTGGTAAGAGCAATGACAGACTTAGAACATGCAATGAATAGGCTTAGATTAAGGCAATACTGAAGGATATTTTTCCACGTGTGCTTAAGTCAAAGACAATGTGAACATTCCATTTGGGCTATCACCCTTATACGGTACAGGCCTTCATATTGAGGAAACATGGCTTTGGCCCTTTTCTAGTTCCAATGTGGTATTTGATTTTATTTTGTTGAGAAGCAGTGCACTGCACTACTGCTTGCACTGCATTAATAATAAAAAAACATGATCGGAAGTACTTGCCACAACCCTTTCTTGGCCCCCAGCTTGGATTTCAAGGTTAGGCAGAAACAAAATGTTGTTGGGTAATAGAGAAAAAATATCAGGGTCGGCGTCGGTCATAGTTTATTTTTTTTATTTTAGATCTTCTCAATGTTTTACTCTAAAACGAATGACAAGATTTGCTACATTTAAGCCTTTTTCAACTGAAATGTCCCGGGACATTGATTGCACTAGTTATAAGACCAAATGGGTTAGACCACTTGGTTTTCAATTAGCCTACAAAATGCATGTAAGCACAAGACACAGTAAAGTGGAAAGCTCAGGGCTACCAAAAGCGGGAAAGATATTTTGATGTGCAACTAGAAAGTAGGACTCCATTCTGTATAGTGATGTCATATTTTTGATGTCCTATTGATGTATTACCTTTCCCAAAGACATGGTTTAGATGTGTTGGATTGTTAAAAGGGTGTCTAGGTACCTTATGGGTAGTACTAAATTGTTTTGGTAGAGCAATTGACAGAACTTAAACATGCAATGAATAGGTTAGAGTAAGGCTAGATATTTATTCCGCAGTGTGCTTAAAGGCTGACTCAGGATTTCGGAAATATAATTTTGTTGTAGAATTAAAAGTAGTCACGAGAACTAACAAAAGCTAGTCACCTAAAATGCATAATTTCCAAAGTCTAGGATGTAATAGAGCTAACGTGCAGTGCAGCGTTCCCTTTTTAAAGGATGGTTTGTACCCAAAATGATCGGGTGCACATCAAACATGGCGGGACAATGAAAATAAAATACACTGTCACTTCGTACGGTGTAAAATAAACCATCGAAGTTTATGAGATGTCATTCTCGTCGTCGAACCAATAAGTAAAATTATAACAGTGGCGACGAGTGTCGGGAACATTTCTTGATAGAAACAGGACGTGAAAATCCACGAAATCGCAAGAAAATGCCAGAAGTTTGGAGTTCAAGCCGACGGAGGAAAAACTTCTTTAGAATTGTTACAATCGGAGCGTTTGGAATCGTACTTATCGCTCGCGATTGGTCAGATGCGTAAAAAGGATTCGCACGTTATCAGTGTGAAATAGGGTCGGAAACCTATAAAAGTTTGAAAAGCCTAATTCCACCATCCTAGTAAGCCCATGGACAGTCGTATGAGGACTTGAAAAAGTTGTTATCTGCAGCATTTGGATTGCCAAATACCCTGGTATAGACAGAGCGTTCAAGTTGGGGGCGGAATGCAAGGCCAGATTGAGTCCATCCAAAGCTATGCAGCAGAGATTAGGCGTCTTTCAATACATGTGAATTCCAGAGAGATTTCTGGACCAGGCCCTTAGGGATAAATTGTTCATGGTCTAAAGCATGCACCTACGCAGAAAGCATTATTGGCAAAAGACGCACTGACCTTTGCAATAGCTGGAGACTGCCACAGCCATGGAACTGGCTGAAGGTGATTCACAGACAGACTGTGGTCATAGTTGTGGTGCATCTAGTCATGTCTATTAGGGGGCAGTTAGTAGTGGTAGTCAGCCTATCATACAAAACAAAGAACTATCAGAATAACAAAAGCTAAAGGTGTAAACAAAAAAGTTGCTATTCGTTGGGAAAGGTCCCATAGCCCAGGAGCGTGCTAGAGAACGTACATATAAGGTGCAAATAATGTGGTAAAACAGGACATCTAAAGTAATGTATGTCGTAGCAAACCTAGTAACAGTAACAAATGCTGCTTTGGTTGAGTCAAAGCCAACCACACAAAAGTACATGAAAAGTAATGACATGAGCTTGCCTCAGAGTCAGACAAGCCCCGAGTTCAAATTCAGAAGTACATTACTAGGCGTATGTTCAATGTGGGTCCTTGTAGTGAAATAAACCCTGAAAGTAACTGTCGGGGTAGATAGTCACACTTACTTTCATGTAGATTACAGGGGCGCCAAATCAATATTCCAAAAGAGGTATAGCAACAACATATGCGCACATTCCTTGTGAATGAAATAACCAGGGGTAACTTGACAAACGCTACTCGGGGAGACAGCTGCCGTTACTGGGTGTGTTTGGAGACTACTGTAACTTACAATAGTCAGACAACAACATTGCCTATTTAGGTGCAAATGGTTATGAACCAACACAATTTTGGAGGAAGGATGGGCAATTATTCAGATGGATGGCAGTAAATTTTGTGCTTTTATAATGAGCCAGTAAACTAGTTGATTTTGTAGCCAACCACTCAGCGTGTTTCAAGATGGGCTGGCAGCAATGTCAACACACAGGGCAAAGTTGTGTGTTAAGGACAAGCTGTACCAAAAATTCACTAAACCGAGACCAGTATCAGTACGCTTGAAACAGCAGTAGAGCCGCAAGCTGATGGAATGAGTTGCTCAGGGTATTTGGTACAGTCAAATATACTGAATGGGCGAACGCCTTGTGTCATTATACCAAAAGCTGACAAATCTGTGCGCATCGCGGGGCTAAAGGTACCATAACAAGTACTTGGATATGGAACCAGTTACCCTCTCTACACCTCAAGATCTGTTTGCGTCACTAAGTGGGGGAAAATATTTTTCAACCCTTGATGTCACAGGCCTACCAGCAAATAATAGTGGATGAGAATTCTAGGAAGTATTTAACATAAAACTCACAAGGGTCTCTTTCAGTACACACGGCCTACCATATGGATAGCCAGTGCACAAGCATCTTTTCCAAAACGCAATGGAGCAAATTCTCGGGTTAGAAGGTGTTCAGTTTTTGGATGGACATTTTCGTATCTGGGAAAGATGAAGCGCAGCACTTGGAACGGCTGGAAGCCGTACGTCCCGGTTGGAGGCGTGTGGACTGAGATTGCAACAGAGAAAGTGCAAATTTATGCTCACTGAGGTGGTTATATTTGGGATCACATGATTAGTGAAAAAGGTATCAGCCCCAACACCTGACAAAGTTAAAGCTATTGAAGATGCACCACAGCCACGTAATGTGCAAGAGACGATTCATTTTTTAGCATGTTCCAGTATTAGGGAAAAAAATCATCCCAGGACTTGCCATCCCTGATTCATTCGCTGAATGAAATGTTGAAAGCGCCATAAACTCCTTCAATCGGGGGATCGCGGGTGTAAGTCAACGAGTTCAAGCAGCAAAAGCCCAGCTACTTACTGACACGGTACTGACACAGTATGATGTAAATAAACCGATGCGGACTAGCGTGTGATGCAGTATCGTACAGGGGTAGAGCAGTGGCTATCTAATCATGGACAACGAGTGAGGGAGAGGACCGATAGCATGCTTCCCGGACTCTGACATCAAGTGAGAAAAAACTCTCGAAGTTCAGAAGGAAGCGTTTTATCCCTTGTGTTTGGAGTGCGAAATCCTACAAGTATCGGATGGCGCAATTTTACCCTAATAACTGATCACAAACCCAGTTGGCAATTCTTGGCCCTAAGTGTGGTTAACTCTTTGCTAGCATGAAACTACGAGGTGGGCAATCATACTCTCAGCCTACCGGTATGACATTATCTTCAAAGTACAGGCGAGCAGCCTGAACGCAGAGCTCTATCGCGATGCTGATACGACCGCAAAATCATTGGATGAAGAGAGTAGGCCATCTTCCCACTCAATCTTGGAATGAACTTCCAGCAATGCAGCAGAAGTAGAAACAGCTACACGCAATGACCCAGTGTTGTCTCGCGTATATGAATACACCATGCGGATGGCCAACGGAGGTAGACGATACGCTGAAACCTTATGAACTCAGGAGACATGAACTATCTGTTGAGGGTGGAGTGGTCCTGTGGGGACTAAGAGTAGTTATTCCCTACCACAAACTACGGTCCGCGAGTCGTAAATAAATTCCCATTAGGGACATCAAGGTATGTTCCGAATGAAATCACTAGCGAGAGGACGAATTTTTGGGGCCAATCTGGAGTGGATATTGAAACTAGCGAAGTTGCCACAACAGTTTAACAGTGAAGAACAATCAACCGTCGTGCACCGCTCTTGCCATGGAAGTGGGCTACACGCAAGATTTGAGAGAGTGCACTTGGACTTGCGAAAAGACAATAAGTACTTTCTTGTGTTAACTGATTCATATTCCAAGTGGTGGATGTAATATAATGCAAATATTACGTCCCCAGTTTGATTGAGCACTACGCCCAATCCTTTGCTTCACATTGGATCCGAGGCTGATAGGGACAGACAATGGGGGGAAACGTCTTTGCAGCAGCAGAATTATCAAAGAGTTTTGCCCGTACGTATACAGTCACAAGTTCCACCACCGTTATCACCCTGACAGCACGGAGCGTCGGAACGAGGATACAATCCTGAAGAAAGCTAAGTATCGCCAAAATAGCGGGCTGACTTTGCAACATCGCGTTTCCAATTTCTTTGGTGTATCGCAATACTCCGCATACAACATACAGGGTGTACGCCGGCAGAACTGTTTTTGAGCTGCAAACCTAGAATTCGTCTGAGTCTTCTAAAGCCATCACTAGCAAAGGAAGGGAAAGGAGAACAAGCCCAAATGAAGGCTAACCATGAGGGAATAAGGACCACTTAGGCACTTTTTGCCAGGTGATCAGATTCTCATTCAAAATTTCAGGGAAAGGGAAGAGAGTAAGGGCTGAAGTTTAGCAACGTTTGGGACGGTAAGGATACATGGTAAAGTGTGGGGCAGGGAAGACAAGCCATGTGCACATTGATAGATGTTGAGAGGTGGTAAGGACCCTTCAGACCAAAATGTACCCATCACCCGAAACTGAGCAGTGATGCCTTCAGTAGCTGAGGCATGTTTCCAACCAAGAGTGTAGGCCCTGAAGTAGTGCCTAATCCAGCTCCAGTAGCTCTTCAGGTTGCTACTGAAAATACTAGAAGGTACCTTGCGTACAAGGAGACCAACTACAAGATTGGACTTGTAAAAAACCCATTTGAACACCTGTTGGTGAACTGTATGCTTAATCAAAAAGTGAAACGTGAGTTTAATTGTGTGTTAATGATTTAATGAACATTTCAATGCCAAGCCAACTCGGGTTCTTAATTTGAAACTTTTGAGTTCATGTCTTGAAACCACACAAGTCTGTGGATGTTGAACAAAAGTTGGAGATTAGAGCAAATATTAAATGTGTTAAGCCGGACGGAAAGATTGTGGTCACTGAGGATTGCAAATTATTTGAGAGTTGCAAAGACCAAATCCCATCAAAATTAGGCACTATTACGCAAAACTGCACAGTGAAGTTGGAAGTTAAGGTTGATACTGTGATGTGTTGGTACAATTGCAGTGTAGCGGTAAAACCTGGTGGAAAGAAGTTTTAATCTAAGTATGGGGAGGAGGGTAATAGAGTTAACTGTGCAGTGCACGTTCCCTTTTAAAGAATTGTTTGTACCCACAATGCATAGGTGCACATCAACATGGCGGGACACACTGAAATTAAATACATGTCACTTCGTACGGAAAAACAAATAGAAGTTATGACTGATCATTTCTCGGTGCAACTATAAATATATAACAAGAGATGAATCGGAATTTTCGTTTCATTGCAGTAAGCAATTATGCACAGTATGACGTGCCATTAGGATTACCGTGTATAACAAATTTCAGATCCGGAATTGATAACAAAGTTGTGATTCTCTATATGAAGGACTTCGATTTGAGCTTAGTGATTTCACACAAGGTTAATATATGGAAGGATAGGTATATGCAAAAAACATGATTTGTTGAAAATTGAGTGCACCATCATCGGGAATCTCTGAGTCAAAACATGTTGAACAGTCATGTTAGGCTAATCACCTTATTACGTGTACATGCCTTCATTTATTTGCAATAAAACCCGCTTTGGCCTTTGCTTTTAGTTTCATGTTTTTTTTTTTATTTTGTTGATAGTACATTGCACGGCAAATAACTTTAAAAGTTTGTTGACCTTGATATGATAATAAAGGAAATACATGATCACCAAAAGAGAACAATCAAAATTTGCAGGAGTAGTTGAAAAGTAAAGGATAAGTCTGTAGAATTTTTTATTTTTTTTATTTTTTTTCCAATGCAAATGACAAAAAAAGGAAGAAACAGCATCTTTTCCCAGATGTTAATCTCCCTCAATATGTGTTGTGGAAGTGGCTGTCTGGACAGAATGGCTAAGTATCGATTGTCTTATTAGGTGCTTTTAGCTTATAAATTTACAGGGTTGGTAGCATGGTTAGGGTTACTTACTGTACGGGATGCAAAAATCGTATGTGATCGTGGTTTAAATTTTTTTATTTCCAAATCACGATAGTGCCTTTAATAATATTGTTGTCGAAAAGGGTCTAAAGTTCAATTGGAGGTTCTATGCGATTTCAATAATAAAGTGATCAAAATTCTGGTAAAACTAAAAGTGTACATTTTGTTAAACGTGGTTTCAAGTGTTGTTTAGCTCACAAATGAAATATAGGGAATAGTTTTGACTATTCTTACGGTTGAGGTTTTTAACAAAGGTGATAAAGTCACTATTGGAGCATTGGAATCATTGACCTGTACTAGTTTTTGGATAATGTGAAAACAAACCTTAAAGAGAAAGAAAATATTCCTTATTTTCTAATCCCTTTAAGGAGAACCTTACCAAGACGAAATAATACGATATACGCTATAAAAACAATTATTGACACATAGGTAGTGCGTTGGTGGGGAAAACGGAATTATACTATACATAAAAATGGGGAATTAAAAACATTTTGTCGGACCATGGATATTTGAAATCGTGCAGGTATATGGGATATGTATCTGTGTTATGCGATATGGACGGAACAGTGGGCGTGCATCTTCACACATGATGCTTTATAATGTGTATTTCCTATGCATGTATGACGCAAACGTGCTGGCCGTACCGTTCTAAACATGTTATTCACTGGCGCGATTTTTTAAATAGCACGTGGTCAAACTAGGTGGTTTAATTCATTATATGGTTAATCTTCATGGTGTTTATTGGAAACCACTCGAAATGTGGTAAATAATATTTATAGTGTATATTGTTTTAAATATATTAATGTACGGGGTTCTCCTTTAAGCTAGGGAAACAATTTGCAACAATTATACCTGAACCAAAGCACCTGTGAACTTTTGAACCAGGGTACACACAAGATGATTTTTGCCATTTTGTACAGTTTTATCCCGTATCCAAAAACTACAAGGAATAGATAGTGTAAACTACTTTTTTGGAACTGAAAGGCAGACAAACATCATGTCATGCTTGCGACACAAGCGGAACAATTAAAGTTGGGACCCCTGTGTAACCCTTGAAACCTAGCTGGGGTCCATAAGGGGGGTTGGCAAGTGCTTCCATAAATTTTATGGATTAATCAATGCCTTAAGTACTTATGGGTGCAAAAATTCCCAATAATCGTGAAGTGCCCACTCTTTCACTACAGTCCCTGCTAACTATTCTATCATCAAGCTTGAGACAAGGACAAAAAGTGTAAACGATAAAACTGCCTGTTACGCTCAAACACAATCATGTTGAATTACTAATAAGCATTGTAGGGAGCTTGTCTGGTTGGTATATTGTTACAGAGGACTAGCCAATTTATCCCAGGACATGCGATTTTAACAGAACATTAGACCCATTACGACTGAATCTTCTCATGCTTTGTAGCAAGATTGAAAATTGAATGAATATAAAAAAGAAAGCCCATGGCATCCCGAAGAGGAGTCACTTCCTGTATCGGAGGTTGATAAAAAAAAATTGCTGTCATCTTATTGATTGCCATTTATCATTGTCTCACTGGCCTCAGATTGAATCAATGCAAATTAGTTTGATTGCAGCCCGTATTTCCCTAATACACTTGAGCGAATGATTCCCTTTCCCAGCGTGATGATGTTTTGCTTCAGGAAGATGAAGTTGAGAACCCAATATCATCAGAACTTTTAATTGTCAATGTATCCTCAAATGATTTTACCAAAGGGTTCCAGAAGGACACATCGATTTTTGTTCTTAAATTAGAGATCACAGGATTATGAATCTGAATTTAATAATGTATAGAATCTGCGAGACGGTATTGTTCATTCAGTGAGCGTGAGCAAGCAGTAAAATATTAAAGCCAAGGTTTATAGTTCGGTACGGCAGGGCCATCAAATATATTGTTACCCTGCATTACGTGTCATTTTGGCCATTGGATCGCAAGGAAACTTGTTTCATTTGGTTTCCAAACTCGAAGAAGTAAAACCATTTTTCCACTTAAATATAATAATTACTAGATTTTATTGGTTACTGGCAATGTAAGGTGGCACATTTTCAGGAAAATGAATAAAATTTGCCATCTTATTACTTGAGCCAGTAAATCCACCGGTATTAGCGAACAAAAGCTCGTCGTTCCCTTTGTTTAGTTGGAACGGCCAGAGCCTTTGTTACGTCCATGCAGAGCAATTGAATAGATGTCAGGAGTATAGATAATTATCCCCGCCCAGTTTAGGGTATACGTTTCAAATTCCTGTAATGCACTGTATGAGGTGTGCGTAGCGCAGGATGGATTCATATGGCACTTTTTGTATACTTGGAAACTTCTATATGAAACGTCTACCCAGTTTGGAATGAGCTGCCAGTTCGCGATTAAACAATAAAACTTGAGGTTCTACTGTGAGTTCACTAATTTTGAGTATATTTCATCATTATTGAAAAAAAGGACCTAATGTGAACAAAACTCATGGTGGATATGTTGCTTGGTAAGCTGGACCTAACATTTGTGCCGAACCAAGACCATAAATTTATGGTGGGGACCTCATTGATATTCAATTTACCACCGGGTATTTAGGAAAATACAAAAGAGGGGGGTCTAGCGACCTAACAAATGGGGGTACGCGGCAAGTTACGATAAGTAAATTTTTGTTTCTGCACAAGGATGTTAGGTCACAGTCTGACAAACAACTTTCTTTCATGATTTTTTGTTCATCTTGTTTTCATTCTTCGGACAAAAAATTATGAAATATATGGCCAAAGTTAATTGGACACACACTATAAGACTAAGATTTAGTTATTCTTGAAAGAGGACGGGTTTCTTGTGCTTGCGTCATGAAAAAAATAGCTCAATCTTATTCTGGTGAAGAGCACCTGAAATCCTTTATTATGGAAGTACCGGGCCATTGTTATATCCAACAGTGGAATATGGAATCCAACAGTGTTATATTTGCTCGAGTCACATGCGCATGATGATATTACATGGTCACTGTATTTAGGAAAAAGAAATTGTGATGACATTTTATTACATTTTCAATTCAAATGTGCAATTTTTGCACTTGACATTCCCAGAGGATAAAGTATAATTAGACAATAAAAACTGCGCAGAAATCAGTTTACTTCGCCGATATGAGTAACCAATTCCTATGCAAGAATATTTATCTCTTTGACCATGGGTGGTAATTTCAATGATTGAAAGACCTTAAGTTATATTCCAAAAGAACAACTATTATACAGCAAAATCAATGAACTGTTAGAAAACCAAAAACATGTTAATCGTTTTCTGGTGAATCTGATTTGACGACAATGTTCTAGTAAGATGAGAGCAACACAACATCTTTTTGTTAAGGCCTAAGGTATTCTATAAACTGTATGTTTTATTATGCTTTTAGGTTTGGACTCGCCTATCCATAACCACAATTTTGACAAGTATATTGCAATACTGGCCTGTAGGTGTGGGTTAGAGATTGATGCATTAATGTACCTGTGACACTTGATTGCACTATTTATAAGACCAAGGGTTAGAACCACTGGTTTTCAGTAATTACAAAGATGTTCTGTAGCACAAGGCACAATACACAGTAAAGTGGAGAGCTTCGGGGCTGCAAAGCTGGAAAGATGTTTTGCTATGGAAGTACTAGACAAGTAGGACCCCTATATATTTGGATGTGCTATTGATGTATTACCTTCCAAAAGACATTTGCTTCAGCTGCTGGGGTTTTAGATTGTGTTTTTCTTGTTAAAATGTTGTACTAGATAGTTATCTTATGGGTACCACTAATGTTTTGGTAAGACCAATGACAGGATTATAACATGCAAAGAATAGGCTTAGATGAAGACAATACTGAAGGAGATTTATCCGCTATTGTGCTTAAGTCAAAGACAATGTGTACAGTCCATATTAGGCTATCACTCTTATTACTGTACATTGTCTTCATATTGTATTTGCAAAAACATGCTTTGGCCCTTTTCTTTAGTTTCAATGTTGTTGATAGTGCATTGCATAGCAACTAACTATAAAAGTTTGTTGCCTTGACCATTAAATAATAGTGTTGTCTACAAGGGTCTAAGGTCAATTTGATGTTCTATGAGAGCAAAAATTAAAATGATCAAAATTCCCGTAAAAGGGAGAATTAATGATTTCAAGTCACAAGGAATTCCATATAATGGTGTATAGATTGCACTCCCATATTTATTTAGCATGTTAGAGGGAAAATAGCTTGAGAGTGATTATGCTCCAATATCCTTTGCAGCCTTTGGCTTAATCCTCACTATATCTCAGTAACCTTATACATGCTTTTGTTGTTGTTATAATTTTTGTGATCTAGTGGCAGGCAGATCCATGGTTTATTTTGGGGAGTGGATTTTTCAAAATGGCTATCAAATTAGTGGGAAATGGCACCCGATTAATTGTTATGGGCCATCTGAATCAAGAAACATGATTTTTTTTTTGTGATTTTCAATATGGTGGCAGTGGCCATTTTGAAAAATGGGCTCTAAAACTTTCTCGCCTCTTTTGGTAGGTATATGGGAGCTATTTTTTCTTCAAGTTGGTTCTTCTTGTCAAATCCATTGATAAACAAAGGACTCATCAAAATGGCCACAGATCCTTGGAAAATTACTCTACTACCTCCAGGACCAACTGAGATATCCAAACTTATTGAAATTGGTTTAACACCTAATTACAAAATCTTCTCAAAAATTCTAATTGTGTAATAAATAAATTAACAATCAAGCAATACTATATTCCAAACCCATTGCAGTTGTAGAGTCAACTTCATTGTAAGGGCTGTTTGAATTTCATTGTATTGAAAGGACACACAAGGCCTGTAAGAATATAAACTGGTATATTAACTGTGAAACGCTATAAATGACAAAGTTAAAAACAACACTTCTTTCCATTATTAAGGGAAAATGAAGACCTTGTCTTCCAGCAAGACATTGCCAGACTACATCAACAGCAAAAATATTGACTTTTTGATTGACAACCACATTGTCTGTCTCCCATGGCAACCAGAAACTTTCACCTATTAAACATCTTTGGGATGAACTTGGTTGATGTGTGCATGATGCAAACATATACTTCTCGTGTTAGATTATCTATTGTTTCAGCGTGCATTATTTTTCACGAATGCACTGGGCTCTGTCAGATAATGCACAGGTCATCAGATAATGAACGGGTCATCAGATAATGCATGAGTCATCAGATAATTCACGCGGGTCACCACAAGTCACAACTTCTAGTAGCAACTATAGAAATACCGTCAATCACTTGATATCGACTTACTGCTCAATTCAAGTAACATGTCTGCATCGTACATATACCCTCTACGAACTTAGTATCTACAATCTATGGTGTCAGTCCTGTCTTAGATTATTGTGTTGAAAAAAATATTGGTTTCTCGTATAAAGTATTAGTTGAATTCACATGCGCAGACCATTTCAAATAATGTGATTTTGTACTTTTTCTTTCAGAAACGTGCACATCTTAATTAACGAGAGCAAGCTTTTTTGTACTCTCAGAGGACGATATGTTTGACATTAATATTGATCTTAAATATAAAATTCTTTATGTTATAATTTGTCAAGTTCGAAAGCCGTTCAGAAAGTTTAGCTGCTAACGTGCATTGACGTCAGCGTGAGATTTGATGGGCGCAGCAGTAAACCGCACGCGCTGGCTTAAACCGACGGCGTTTTTACACTCGCACACAAAGATGGCATACCTTGACGCGTGCGTAAAAGCTGCGTCAATGTTATGCCATCACTGCACAGAGGTAAAGAAATGGACTATATCATGTTGCTATATAATAGTAGGCACATGAGAATTGAGTTTACTTCAAGAAACCCAAAATTCACAAATAAAATCGTTTTCAATGCAGAAACCAGTCATGTTTTGTACATTCATGTCTGCGTTGGTCTCTAACATCTAATACAGTGGGCGTTGGAATTGGTAGAAGAAAATTCATATGCATTTATATGCAAATCGTCACTGATGGGTTTGTTTTGAAAAAAGTAAGGGCAGTGCGAAAAGTCTCTTTCTTTCAATTTCATTGACGCGTTTCATCACTAATGGGTTTGTTTTTGAAACTGCCATAGAGTGGGCGAGAAGGATTATGCACTCTAAAGTGTCCTTAGAGAGTAGATCTTTCTCGCACTCAATCATTTCAAAACAAACTAATCAACAATGAATTGGCGTCAAGGTCTTTTTTGGCATATTTATAGAGTATAACTCTTTGGAAATTTTTTATGGGTTTTTTTTTTTTTTTTTTTTTAAAGTGTTTTAATTTATTTTAAAAACACCATCAAAATTTCGATGAAAGTATCGTAATTGATAATGTTAATGTAATATTTGATCTATTGTTTTCTCAAAGTATATGACGGATAAGGACCATGCCTAGTGCTTCGACAGGATAATCGCACTTAGACCTTATGGGTCAGTGCAGGCAGCCCGCGAGCCTAAGATCCTATCAATAATTCCAGCAACACTTGAAACTAATGAAGTACTTCAAAAGATGGTGAGAAATTCCCCCAAACTGTTAACCATAATCTTCTGCTCAGCACTACAGCCTAAATTATTGAATGCTGTTATAGAGCTTTATTTGCATTGTTCTGTTTTGTTCATTGCCATTGCCAGTGTTTTGTTTGCTTTTGCTATCACTTCTTGTCTTACTTGAAGAATGAAACGGAATGTAAGCTTGAGACAATGACCAAATTGTAAACATGTTAACGCCTGTTCGCTAAACACATCATGTGCAAAATTCCTATAGGGCGGTAAGTTTGCTTGCTGTTGGTTATATTGTAAGGGATTACTATCATTTCTACCCCGGACATTCTGCTTTTAATAGAGCATTAGCCCATTAGGACGAATCCTTCTCACACTTTGTCGCAAGATGCAATTGAATGATAAAAAAGAAAGCCCATTGCACCCTAAAAGAGTCACTTCCTTTAACGTTTAGTTTGAATAAAACAATTTGCATGTCCTTATTGATTGCCCATTTATCAGTGTTCACTATGGGCTCAGATTGAAATCAATGCAACTAGTTGTTGCGCCTGTAATTTACCCAATACCCGTACAGTGAATGCATTCCTTTTCCCACTAGTGTAATATAAGCTAATATAATGTTTTTGATTCAGGAAGATTGAAGTTGATCCCCAAATTATTCTACCATAGTCATTGTACCTCAATATGATTTTACCAAAGGTTCCCAGAAAAACTCTGATTTCTGTTCTAATGGAGATCACAGGAATATGAATCTGATTTAATAATGTAAGATTCTGCGAGACCTATAATTTTGTTCATTCAGTGAGCAGTGAGCAATCAGTATTAACTATTGAAAGCACAAGGTTTTATAATTCATTACCGCCAGGCATACAAGACCTTAAAATATATTTTGTTACCCTGCATTGTGGTGTCATTTTAATGATTGAAAGCCCTTAAGATTATATTCCAAAGGATACAACTATTATATAGCAAAATCACTAACCTGTTATTAAAAAACAAAAAACAAAACATGTTTTTTGTTTCTGATTGGCATGATGCAATCTGATTTGACTGATTTGGTTAGTAAGAATGAGAGCAACGCAACATCTTTTTGTTAAGGCCTAAGGTATTATACTGTATGTTCTATTGATGCTTTTAGGTTATCTAGCTATGCACCATGTCCCATAAGACGTTGGCTCCTTCCTCGAACAAATTGAGACCATCTATTCCTATCTTGTGCGCGTCCACATAGACTTGTGGAAGGTGGTGCCCACAATGATGTCATCTTCCCATCTCTCTTCCTGGTCTTCCCTGTCTGTTGTTGCCTCGACAGTTTGCATAAAAATGCGTTTGGGTATGCGGATGTTGTTCATTCTGCACAGAGACCAAACCATGTCAGCTGCGAGGCAGGATTGCTAGCTAGGATCCTTTTGGTTGAGTGGCAGGAGAGATTCTGACAGAACTTCTTCATTCCGGATCTTACCTCTCCAGCTGATATTAAGATTTTTCTCTGTAGCAATCAATCGCATCTCAAATGCTTCCCACTTCTTCATGTTCATTCTTTTTGATATGGTCCAGGTTTCAGCAGAGCCCATACAACGCATTGGGTTGACTAGTGAATTAACAAGTCATAATTTAGTGGAGAGTGAGATGTCTTTATCACTCCAGAGTCGCTGTAATTTCCCTAGTGCTGATGATGCCAATAATAATCTGCTGTTGAATTTCGCTGGTGGAGGTCGTTTGATGGTTGTTAGCGTTACTCTCCCAAATACTTGAATCTTTAACCTGCTCAAGTGGTGAACCATCAGCTGGATCTTTACTGGGAGCTGGTCATCACGGGAGAATACCATAGCTTTTGTTTAGGTATACTGGATCTCCATCCCATATTTCTTGCTAGCCTGATGGCACTTGCTCAATAAGAGTTGGCAGATCGTCCTCGAGTCCAGAGCGATGAGAGCTATATCGTCAGCAAACGAGGTCTTTTAATTTTGTAGCCATCCCCGTTTATGCCCAGTTTGTTTAAACGTTATCAAAGGCTTCTGCAAGATGTATTCGAGAATAAGTTGAAGAGGTCTGGTGATAGAAGACAATCCCTGGCGCACGCCAATATTTGTTTCAAACCACTCTGTAAGGTTGTTAAGTCCCCGATGCAGCTTTAAGCCTTGGTATAGAGATCTCTCGGATGATGTTGCTCAGTTTTTGAGGCACACCACAATGAAGCATCACGTAAAGAGGCCATCGTGCCATACTCTCTCGAATGTCCTTGTCTGTAATCAATGAGACAAGCAAAACCTTTCCCATTTCCCTTCTCTAAGGCGATGTTGATTAGGGAGCTTCAGGGCGAAGCCTTGTTCAATTGTTGAGGGCGCCAGTCTGGACCCTGCTTGTTCTTCTTCTAGAATGGCTTCTACATAGGGCTTCATCCGGCTCCTTATAATTTCCAGAAGATTTGCTGGATGGTTAATCAGGCTGATGGTCGCTGTACTTTCTCACACTTGGTGATGTCTCGTCTCCCTTCTTGGCCAGGACGAATATAGATTTTGTCCATTTTCTGGACTGCGTCAATTCTATCCCTATATCATTGCAGATATTGTTGCAATTGGTCAATGAGCACTCACCACCATGCTTGATCAGTTCTCCTGGGATCTCATCAACCATGGGCTTTTCCTGCCTTCAGCTTTTTGCAGCTCTTGACTCAGACCGGAGAATTGATGGCTGCCCTATCCAGAGTAGAAACTAGTCTCTGTATTTTGATGGATGAAGACATGGATGTCAAATGGTAGGCTGATGATATGTAGATGGCCTTACGCATATTCACACCACTTTGTTCTATTTCAGCTGGATTGGAAAGAATCTCACCATTACTGCTGCGGATAGAGTTGGATGTAGGTCCTCTATCTACGCCCATAGTTATGGTCTTGATGGTGTTGAAGACCTCTTTGCTCTTGTTCTGTTGCATGTTCTTCTCCAAGATGTTACATTTGTCATTGTACCCTTTTGCTTTGGTCAGCTGTAAAGGCCTTTTTTATAATCTGGTCAAGTGGTTTGTACTCTTGACGACTGTTTGGATCTTGAATGGCCTTCTTCCTGCTTTCCTTCTTTCAATCGTCAGTGCAAGATTGCATCGAGATCCTTGCTTTTTCTTTACCCGATGAATTCCAAGGACTTCATCTGCTAGCTCTTGGATGATTGTGGTGGTTTTTTCAAGCAAGAGTCTGCATTGGATTCATCTATGTTTACTTCACATCATCACGCAACCGAAACCTGTTTTTGGCATCTTCAGCCTGAAATTCATTTTCTACACTAGGGTCATCAAGCAGCTTGGTAGGGTTCCACTTCTTTCTCTTCTGGCCTTTCTCTTCTCAACTTTGAATTTCACACCCTCAGCTTGGCAATACAAGGGAGTGGTCCTGATCCAACATTCAACACTTTGAAATGATCTGGTGTTTATCCACTGCTGATCTCCACCTTTCTCTTATCAGGATCAGGTCAATCATGTTCTTAGTCTTATGATCGGGTGAAATCCATGATGTCCCCTTTCGGGAATGTTTTGTGTTTGAAGAGAGTTTTGGATATTGCGAAAAATATAAAGGCGTTCACCTCTGTCGTTCATCTCTCTCATATCCAGATGTCTTCCCAATAGTAGGGGTCCCCATGTTTTATGATCTTTCCCTACCTTGGCATTCCATCCCCCATGATTATATAGGTCTTGTTTGGGGGCTGCATCAACTTTGCTTTGGAGGGTTGCATAGAAGTCTTCAACTACATCATCAGGATGCGACGATGTTGGCGCATACACTTGGAATATCGTATTTAGGGGTAAAAATGAACATAAGAGAACATTGCCGTGAACCTCTGCATCTGATTTACATGAATGCGTTCACTAATTGGATCAAAGCTAAGTTGGACTTGTAAATCAGTTTCACTCAAGAAATCCTACACCGGCTTGTCCCTGTTTTGTTGGCTCCAGAGAAGATGATTTTACACCCCTCATCAAGATCCATACCTCCTTGGTCTTTTTCCCTCGCAACTCTGCCAGACCAACTACATCCCATTTTCAATCTTTGCATCTCTTTTACAAAGAAGTCACTCTTTCCTGAACCCGGAGGGTTTCTAACTTCCAGGTACCGATGTTTCAACTGTTGTTTTTGGCACTACTCAATTTTAGAACATCCCTTTCATTCATTTCGATGACAGTGGGACCAGTTATACACTTTCCAAGAGATTGCTTTCGGTGTGTAGCGTCATAACGGAGGATCTAATCTGTTTAGAGGGTTGGTCTCTTCTCCCGATTTTGATTGGTTATCACACTCTCCTGGCGGGGTTCTCGAGGTAGTGCGGGGAGCTTTTTTTAGCCAGGCGACCTCCCTTCTGGCATGTCTTTTTCTTATCTTGTCTCTTCATGTTTATTTTTGTTCTGCTCACTGGACTATAGAATGGGTGATGTCCACTTCTCTCCCTGCGCAGTAAGGACTAAAGCTGTTGGTTTGTCCCAATATTTGATTTGGTGAACGTAATCATACGAGCTAATTGCTGCTGTCCCATAGTCAGGATGTTAGAAGGAGTCTTTGTAATCAGATGTTATTACAACAGGGGCTCCACAATTAAATCGCACAAAAAAAAAAAAATATACTTCACTCTATTATTTTAAAAGATAATAGATAGAGCACATCACCAGCTGGCACCCACACTGCTTGGGTCAGCCACAAGAAGATGCGATGCTTCCCCTATTTTGGCAAACCGCTCCCATCTCCTGTGCGTCCGTGTTGGGTTACGGCCGTCATCCCATCCATCTGGGAGCTGTGTCCTGTCACCCCAGACGGATATTATACAGTTGCGTGTTGACTACTCTCCAAAGGATTAAGGCGTCCTCTAACCTACACACCGAATGGAAACCATTAACCTAGCCAACAGAAAACTACCAGTCAACCATGGCTTACTTATCAAGCCAACCACAATCTTAGCCAAAAGTGTTGGAAACACGTTTTATAAGGCCTACTTCAACATCGATGCCCCCCTCTCTCCCCGATGTACACTGTTGAATCCTTACATTTTGTTTCTTGCCACACTACAGAACCCAACAGTGATGGTGGGGATAGGGAGGGGTGGCTGGATAGAGAATGCTCACAGCCTCCCAACCCAAGTCGACAATGATTTCCTATATATCTCTTTAAGAGAAGTACGGCAAATAATCGGGAAAAAGAGCAGTCGTGTTCACACTTGGCTAAGACCTTGTGTCTGCCAAGTGAAAGAAATCAGCTATTTTACATTTGTCCTATAACTTCTAATTATGACAGCTTATTACAACGAAATTTCAGGTGCTCATACAATAAACATGATGGCTTACGTCATTGCATTGAAAATGAATCAGCGATCAACTTAGGGAGTGGTCAATAAAAATGACTCGTATCATATTTGGGCTCAAAATCGTCCATATAGACAGAAAAGGCTCTGAATTTAATGGGTGTTTAATATTCTAAAGTGAAAAATATAATAGTAGAAAGCCTAATCAATAAACTTCAACGATGTTACAGGAGCAATATATTACACGTATTACTCAATATAAGCACGAAAACTGCAAAACATTCATTGCGCACCTTTCTGCCATTTGGTATAATGAATATAGGCCATGAATTAACATGAATCATGTTGAGATATGATGATGATGATGAATGAATTACACCAGTGGAATTCATGTGAGAGAGATATGAGCTTATGATGATGATGACACTACGACTACACGACGATGATGACGCCGACGACGATGATGATGTCACGCCGTACCGATGACAGGGTGCTTTCTCGGTACAACGTGTCTTATTTTGTGTTTAACAACTAATATGTATTTTCATAGTGTAAATATTACAATAATACCATTTAGAAGACACTTTAAACTAGAAAAAATTAAAAATGTCTTAAAAAAAAAACCCGTTATTCACTCACTTTTTCCTATAAGGGTTCCTCGCTGTTTCTCTTATCCGAAAATCATAGAGTACCTCACTTTCCCGTTTTGAAAATTAAAATAACTGAATTCCAAATGGCAGAACATGCTTTCGAACGGCGAAACCCCGCTTATAAGGCGAGATCTTTGACTATAAGCCATTCGCTCTTTAGCATCGATGATGATGATACTGATACATGATGATGATGACCCCCGACGACGGACGATGATGATGATATGATAATGTTAAATGCATCTATAAACACGCCAAGATAAAATTGTGTTGGCTCTACAAGTTTTACTGAAAACAATTTAATACACCTTGTTACACGTAAAGTGATCCCTTATCAACCGATTCGATAAATTCACCTTGTCCATGACATCGATAATCCACGGTTAAAATTATATTTCAAGATTAAATTATCTCTGAAAATTGTCTTTAATTAAAAAACAACGCGACGCCACGGCAAACATAGAAAAAGATCAGGACCCGGTCAGTCCTCTATTGTTAATATGTCTTAAGTGGCATCATCATGATTACGTGGCAGGATTTGGTTACCGTTCGTCGATTCATTGATTTAAACATAATTTTAGGTTGAAACGAAGGACAGTATGTAAGAATCCGTTTGGCTTAGAGGCAAAGATTCGCCTTGCAAGCGGTCGGTTCGCGGTTCGAAATCAAGTCATTTCCTTTCGAATTCGTTATTTTTCATTTGTATTTAAAATTTAACCTATGGATCAAATAAAGCGCGTAACCCTCTATGAAAAGTATTAAACTGTTAAAATCCGTCGTTTTCTAGTTAACGTATCTTCTAAATTTATTTGTTGTGAAATTTACACTGATAAAATTAAATATTAGGTGTTATCCAAATAAGACACTTTTGTATAGCAAAAAGAACAGTGCAGATTGCACCACAATTGCTGTGAAAACCCATGAATGTAGTTTAAACGCAATGAAAGTATGGCCTATGCCGATTAAAAGTGACCATCCCCTAAAGTAAGGCCAAAGGGGGAAAGTGTAATTTGCTACTCAGATGAAACATCGTATTTGTACCTATAATTGTGTACAGGTTTCGTTTCAATATCATTATCTAATTGAATGACAGCAATAAGTTAACCTGAAATGCCTATTCTAATAGTGGATACAATTTAGCCAAAAGTGTTGGAACATCTTTTATAGGCCTACTTCAAAAGCCCCCCTCTCCACCATGGACAATGTTGCAATCCTGAAATGTTTGTTCTTGCCTAAACTACACAGAAACCCAACATTGATTGGTGGGGATAGGGAGGGGTGCATGGATTGAGAGAATGCACTCCAAGCCTCCCAACCCAAGGTGACATTATTTCCTATATATCTCTTTAAGAGAAATACGGCAACAATATCGGGGCAAAAAGAGCAGTCGTGTTCAAACATTTGGCTTATAATGCAGATGGCTCACCTACCTAGCCAGCTGGGTTGCGAAGAATTGAAAGTGGAGAAAGGTTGGTCGAAAAATGTAGGTTATAGAAGCAGGAAGATTGAAATAAGGATAGAGTGGAGTATTACAGGAGCCCCCAAATGGTAATAGCCCATTGGAAAAATCCAGCACACCGGGCGGATGAAATTGCCAAAGCTGCTGGCACCAAAAGGGGCCAGCGTGTGCTGGCAAAAGGTAATTTTAAGTTCCCCGGCACACAACAGGTGGCACCTCCTTTTAGGTTAGGACTTTCGATAAATCCATAACCACAATTTTGGAAAGTATATTGCAATAATTGCCGGTATGGAATTTAGATTCTGCCACCACTTAAAATTTGGACCTTTACATGCGGTTTATTCCGTTAATGTTGCCGAATCGTAGCATGTGGCAGAATACTAAATTCTTTTCTAATGGCCTGTAGGTGTATGAGTAGAGATGGATGCATTTAATGTACTGTGACCCTTTTGATGCACTTTATGTTATAAGACCAAGGGGTTCGAACCACTGGTTTCAGGTACTACAGATGTTCTGGTAGCACAAGACACAGTAAAGTGGAAAGCTTCAGGGCTGCAAAGATGGAAAAAGATGTTTTGCTATGAAACTAGACAAGAGGATCCTATTCTGTAAACAGATGGCATATTTTGATGCCCTATTGTGATGTATTACATTCGAAAGACATTTGCTTCAGCTGCTGCGGGTTTGAGATTGTGTTTTCTTGTTAAAAGGTTGTACTAGATAGTTATCTGGGTGTACTAATGTTTGGTAAGAGCAATGACAGACTTATAACATGCAATACTGAAGGATTTTCCACGTTGTGCTAAGTCAAAGACAAGTGAACAGTTCCATTTTAGGCTATCACCCTTATTACTGTACGTGCTGTATTGGATTTGCAAAAACATGCTTTGGCCCTTTTCTTTAGTTTCCTTGTCTTATTGATTTTATTTTGTGTTGATAGAGCATTGTCCTGCAAATAACGATAGAAGTTTGTTTCCTTGACCATTAGATAATAGTCCACCACACATAATATTTTTTTCCAAAGGGTCTAAGTTATTTTATTTGAAGTTTATGAGGGCAAAAAATTAAAGGATCAATATTTTGGTAAAGACGAGCTTAAATATATGTCAGTCACAATTAAGAGAATAAAAATCGCAATAATTGGCCTGCCCATCCAATCTGACACAATATTAGATAGGCAAAACACAAATCCTATCTTTTATTCTCATCTTATTTAGTTTTTGGTTATGTTAATCACTGAAAATAGATTTTTTCAATAATCTTAGTTTAAACAACAAAAATATTCGACCCTCTGTAAAAAAGTGAACCAACAGTACGACCTGGCTTGCACTGACGTAACCTTGACACGCGCTCTTAAACCTTGCGCGGCACGACGCCTATCTAATAGCTCTCATATAAGATGGCAACAACCAATGATATTGCGTTTTGCTTACTAAACCCCGCCCACTGAATAGATGACCATATTTATTTAGCATGATAGAGGGGAGATAGCTTTGAAGTGCGTATGGTACATGTGGTTTGCATCCTTATGGCCAATCTTCAGTCTATCCAATTGCCACAGAATATACATACCTTTCAAGCTATTGTTTTAATTCCTTGGATCTAGTGACAGGCCCAGATCTATTCATTCTATGATGGGGGGGGGGGGGGGGGATTTTTTAAAAATGGGTAGCAAGTTAGGAAAAATGTACAAAAAAGTATGATTAAACAGAATCAGTTTGGTACCAAGGGTAGATTGTTCAAAAGAGAGGGCATAGTTTGACAAATCTATGAATGTATGATGCATGTTTACCTGTGTACCCCCCAAAATCACTTTTTGGTATCCTTTATAGGCCTGTATGGTGCCAACCAACTTAACACGTTTTAATGAAGATTTATAAAACATTCGGCGACTGAGCCAAAATTCATGACCTTTTGCCCCCCTCCCTTTTTGTGTCGCCTGCCTTAAGGCAGAAAACACATAGGGATCACTTTGTCCTACTGTTGTTGTCTGCTGTTGATGTCTGTTGTTGTTGTTGATGATGTTCTTTGTCGTGAAAGTTTAACATTTGCCTGTAAATATCCCCATACTTCGATGGATTTAAACCAACTTGAGTCATAGATTGCAACCTTGGAGCCTGCAATTGGCCTGATAAGGTCACCGGACACATACCAATGTCAAAGGTCATGTGCGGTCAAATTGTAAGATAGGCTGAAAATGGTAAATGCCTAAATTGGAAAGTTCAATTGGAACCACACGTGGGTCTAGGTGCACCCTTGGATCCCTCATTGTTCATGATGCGGTAAAGGTCACATGTCAAGGTCAAAGGTCATATGAGACCTATCACATTAAAACGCGACGGTCGCGACAACATGCATTCCGAAGGACCAATGTATTTTTTAACCTATCAATTCAATGAATTGAGAGGGTCAAACTGTAAGTTATTTGCCAGGCAAAGACCAAAAGCCATCTAATAGACTATGGGCGTGGACCAAATAATCCACTGTATAACAATCTGTTTGTCCCCATCGGGGGCTAAGGGAAAACCAGTGTAATTTTCATAATAAATCATTACAATCACATAACTGTCTGTTCCCGCCCCTAAACTGGCACATTTTCTTAAAAATAAATCAATGAATGTCACCTCAATTTCTTTTCCCAATATCAGATACTAATGGATAGTGTATAGACTTCAGTAAAAGCATGAGTAAAGATATTAAAATGGGCCCGGTATGTGGGCCCATTGGTTATACCCAGGTGTTACCACAGCGTTTGTAAAACACGTAATCGCCTAAATCGCCTACTCCGCTTGATTCCCTACCCTCCTCTTCGTTGGCGCGAAATTGCTTCACTGGCGCGAAAATAACACTCCCTAGGTCAGTAAAATAATCATCATCGATATACGCTAGATCAATCGTAGTGCGAAGGGAGAGTGCACAGATTTACATTCTGTGGCAGTGTGTTTTCTGATGATAAAAAGTGATTCGTAATTCTACTAAAAACAACAAAAGATAAAAGATAGGCAGTGAGTGAGCTTAGACTCATTTGATGGGACAGATAATCTTAGTCTAGTACTGACTGAGTATGATCACTCCCCGGGATCACTCAGCTCGTTATCACCAATTTTCATTTCCGAATATTCTTGAAAAATCGGATATACCTTTAACTTAAACATGCTGGAATGTCTTGTTTGTGCCAGCGGTGACGTCATTTGACCCCTAACTCAATGACGAAATAAAGCTTGTTAAGGAATGATGCGTACCAAAGTAGGTTGGTCAACGTGGAAAACTGTGACCCGGACTGTGGACCCACGGGTGGACACACAAGGACATTGGTGGTTAAAAACAAGACATTGCTTACACGGTGAGTATGCATTTGTAGGCCTCGATTGTGTCTGCCTTTTCACCCGGCATCTTGACATCAGACGCTATGACAACTTTTGACCTGAGACTAGTTAGTAGTTATTTAGTCTCCGCTTTTGACCAAGCTGTCTAGGACCACTCGAAATTGATTTCATTTGTAAACCAGTCTACTTCCATTCATAAAACTTCTGTGCTAGAGACTACTATCAAGCTAATGAATGCGTTGACTGCCGTCATTGTGCAGTCGCTTGCTATCGTCCGAGCGGAGGAATTGAAGTCATGCAGGCGGACGAGACTAAGGATTGAGATGTCTGGCACGGAAATGAAAGTTAAGAGAATTCGTTGTTTGATCAAATTAGTCACGACATTTTTGCTTGGCGTAGTTCATAAAATTCAAACAGAATTTTGAGAAAAACACACCAAAATTTTGTATTTCAAACGATACTGTTTTTAAGTAATTGTTGGTTGCACAAGATTCGAGCAAACATTCTGTGTAAAACATCAACAGAGGAGGATTATTACTCGAAAGTAGGCGATTTAGGCGATTCGTGTTTTACAAACGCCGGTGTTACCACCACCACGAATTCGGGTTTGTTGAGGAACAAATACCCGTCCTCTCTCTTAATAACTATCTCCATTTCAAATTATGAATAGGTCGTTGACACTTAAATTTCTCTGAACATTGCGGTAATTGAATAGAATGAAGTTAGGCAATGAAGTTACGTATTTTGGTTCTGCACAAAGTTGTTAAGGTCAAGCTTCCCAGCAACATTCTCTCATGATGTTTGGTCATTTTTTCCTTTTCGAATAAATTATGAAAAACCATGGCCAAAGTAATTGAACACGCACTATAGAAGCCCTCAATATTATTTATTGGTGAATGAGGTTAAGTATTTGGTACTGAAAAAGTACTCAGTCTAAATGGGAGAGCTGGGAACAGCTGAAAATCTATTTATAACAATGGTTCTGCGCTCCCAGATGAAAGGGAATCTGAAGGGTTTTCTACACCGCATGCCGGGCCGGGGTGAATATCTTTAACTCCAGTGGTTTTTTTTGGGGCTGAAGTCTTGTGTAATGTGTATCCATTAGCCACTGATATTGGGAAATGAAATTGAAGTGACATTTTATCTTTTTCAAGAAATGTGCCAGTTTTATTTGGGGGAACAGACGGTTTTTAAATGATTTAATAATTTATTATGAAATTTACACTTCGTTTCCAATTGTAGCCCCCCCCCCCAACCCCCCCGAGGAGGACAACAAAAACAAAACAAGAGGAGCATGCCCCATAGCCTATAATAGAACTTTTACTTGAATGCTTTTCAAACAATAGCATTTCAGTTTTGAACACCATTATCACCATCTTGGATTTCACAAATTGTCCATTGGTGCACTTTCGGCACCCATTTGGTCTTATTGTATAACCACCCAAACGCTAGAATTTATCATATTGTGTTGCATCAGTCTTACCACTAACTTGTAGGTTTTTTTTGTTTTACTTTTTGATATAAAATGTAAAAAATTAAAAAAAAAAAAAAACTACTCCTGCAAATTCAAATATTTGCTTCAGCGTGGATCACTGATATTTCTTTTAGGTGTTAAATCATTGTAGGACATGGTGGGTTGAAGGCATAGTAAAAACCATATGATTTCATGTTAAGAGAAGGTCGTTAGATAAAAAAAGGTTACTTATGGTGTTCAACATTTTTTCTGTATGATATTTTTAAATGTCAAACAGGATAATTCCTCAAGACAACATGTTACTAGATATTCCTGGCACACATGTTATTAAATTAATGCATAATTTGTGACATTCTTCGGAAGTATGGACAGACCTTAAGGGATTCTTTATCTAATGGTGATTAGGTAGAGAAGAGTGTGTCGCAATCTGATTCCAAATGAATGTCAGGACCTTCCTGGATGCCCTGAAGTGGACACGCAAAGAGTGGATACACCAACAGGGAGACCCAGGAACGGTAGACTTTAGAATTTAATCAATAGGTTCTCTACAGAGGTGATTACAATTTGTGTAATGATCTGTGGACCTAGTTGTCTTGTTTTATACCCCCAAACACAACTTGTGTAATGGACCACTTTGCAATTAGATAAATTGACCACATTGCCTGTGAAGTAATCATGCTGCTATTAGAGTGTGTCCCCCAAAATGGAGTAAAAAGTGGGAGAGTCCATAACTTTATAAATAAGAAGATATATTATTCATATTTTAAGCATTTCAAAAAGGTATTTTATCTGCCTTATGTTGTACAATTTGAGACTAACGTCGATGTGCAACTGTTTTGAGAACATGCGATAATGTGCAACCTTTGTCATGTCATTCTTTACCTAGTTGGATGGAAATCCCACCTTTGAAAATGCCATAACACTTTGAACACTCCACTTCTTCCAACTTTACCTCCCTCCCCTTTCTTCATATCCAACAACGAGGAACCTGACGCACAGTTTCCACCCCACATGCTATGGATGATCCTATCAACGTTGGATCGCATATCATGGGAAAGGGCTGTTTTCATGCAAGTGTTCAAAGATTGCTATTCGAGAACTGCAGTCATCCATTACATCAACATAACTCCTTGATTGGACTCTAGTTTTGTACTACAAAATAAAAATGGTCACTTCTGGATCGGAATCCATGTGAAACATTGATTATTCAGTCTAAATTTCTTTTGGAGTAAAAGAGGTAGAATGACCTAAACATCGGATCATAAAACAAATCACTATATATGGGGTCCACCTGGGTTGGTTTATGCTGAATAATATCGCCTCCCCAGGGCACAGTATGATTGATATTACAACTCTTTTAACATAATTCGAACCTTTACTATAATAGTTTAGTAATATGTTTAAAACATTCCTTTAAATCATATGGAAGAAGTATAAACCATGAACATAATTTACATATTTTATTTTCTCAACTGGCAACTAGTCAAGATGACAGCAATATGTCAATATTAGCAACCAAAAAAGCGAGGTATAAGGACTTTCCTTCCACCGGGATTGCCTCTGTTAGTGTGTGCATTTATAGTAGTCAGTGAATCTCGACAGTCCTCTATTTTATGTTATGACATTTATTTCGTATTTCTAACCATTGGGGAATATGCAGAGTAAAATACAAGTAATGTTCTTGAAATCTGCTTCTATGAATACCGTATATTTTGCACAAGGTGGTGAACGATTATTAGTTATAAACCCCCCTATGTCACGTAATGATGGATAATAAAATCCTCATTTGCCTACGCAAGAAAATACAAGGGATATAAGCGTGCCACCTGTCAATCAAATGTGGAATTCGTTGCCGTTAAGCATGGCTCTACAGTATGGGACCCTTGCAACAAAACCTTTTATCGGATCAGTTTGCAGAAGTTTTAGCCTTGCATTAATAATCAGGTTCGCGCTACTAACCCAAGGAAACTACTTTACTTTGAAAGCAGGAAAAGTCATATCCTATAGCTGTCCATACGTACACTTAGCTTCAACACGTAGTTGAATGGACGATTCAACCTTCGAACACGCTGGTGTCTTCATTTTCTGTCAATTTTTCATTTGACAAAAATACGAGAATTTACAGACTTATCGTTTTTCATCACTTTTTAAACTTGGAATCTCTCGGTCAAATTTTCAAATCATTTGACCTCTTTTGGGTGGATGCACTGTAGTGTCTTATAGGCACTCTTCGCTGCAGATCGTACGAACCAAGAATATACTACTGTTAAAAAAGTTCAGAATAATTAATCGATGAGGAACAAACGGTAATTATATTGTTATGTGGATGGAAGGAATAGAATATAGGAGGTTAGGACTGATCTGCAAATTGGATTGGTATAAGATGGCGATGGAACAAAGCCGTTTAGAGTAGTCCAAGCTACAGACCATGTGATCTTGCTATATTTAAAATTATATTACAACGTTTTTTTCAAACGCTGCTGATTCTGAATCCTGTGGGTGCCAGATAGAAACCTTGGCCATTTTTCTCGAAGAAAAAACATCAAAACTTCAAATGGCCACCAAACATTGAAACATAATTTTTTAATTACTCAAATGTTGTGTTTTTTTGTGCCATTCTTTCCAGACAAAACACCCATTGTAACCACTAATTATAATAGTATTCCAATACCCACGTTAATTGAGAAATTAAGCTACTTTTGACGTGGGTATGGTAACTTTGGGTATATGCTATGCTTTCTAGCGATAAAATTAGAAACAAATATTGACTGCCCAGATTGCGATAAGTAAAAACTAATATCATGAGGTACTCAAAATTTTTGACTTTTCTATGTCACGAGGCGAAGCGCGTGAAATGGAACATGCAAAATTTTGACCGCATGATATATTTTTACTATTGCAGAACAAATTTAGGCATTCGATATTTGTTTTATATCATGATACCTGGTTTTTTATTTTCAAGCCATGTGAATAGTAAAAACTATCACATGGCTCATCACAATCCTGACTATAATTAAGTTGGGGCCATTATGAATCGCTGTCAATAATTAATAAATCAATTTACCATTCAAGATGTTCTAAAATTGCTTTAAATTCATTACTTACTATAGCCAGGGGCTGTAATTTTATTGATATTACTATACCCATTTCATAGAGCACTTTAAACTTTACATACATTAGATAATCAAAGTGGTTGATTTCTGAAAAGATGGTCTCCGATGGCGTCCAATATGCATGGGCCAGCCTGGCAATGTCAATACAATAATAAACGTCAATTCAGTCATTCCGTTTTTAACAAAGACATACAATCGTTTGGTTTTGGTTGGATGAATCACATTTTCGAAAAAAATTCAGTAAGACCAACTTTAATGGCGTTTCGTTTTTCGTGATCCACAATCCTACAACAACCCCGACTTCCTTACTTAAAAAGTTGAGAATTTATATCATTTTAAACTTATTAATTAACCCCTAGCCTATATAAATGTTTTACCTAATATTACGTGCGAATATTACGTGCGCGTCTGAAAGAAAAGTTCGCAAATTTTTAATTTCTGCCCATAAACGGACAGAAATTAATAGTGCAGTGGCTTATGGGACCGGTAGGCCTTACAGAACTAGCTCATACGGCATGCAATTTTAATTAAGGTGTAAACATTTTTACCCATACCACACACAACACGCACACACACAGATCAGAACCAGCTTAATCCCTATGTGCCTTCTGCACTTAAAACAATTATTGAAATTCTGAATGGTTTACGTGAATAATGCTTATAGGTATGATCATTTTTAATTAGTTAAATATAATTGATGGGTGTTTAGTTTGGTTTGAATTAAGCAGGAAATGTTACTTTATGGAAGTTCGTATCTATCTGGGGTGGGTAGCGGGAGGGGGTATAGGTAGGTATGTTGCTTTCCAAAAAACATTTTCCCATGCAAAATTTGATGGAAACATTTGAATTAATGGCTTATCCCAGGGTTTTATCAACGTTTTAAACAATAAAGTATGTTGATGGGTAATTTTGTTTGAATTAAGCCATAAAGTGTTTCATCAGGATTCGTATAAGATCCAACTTTCTTTTCCGGGGGGTGGGTGGCGGGAGGGGGTGTCCCCCCGCTCCTCCGGCGCGATGCGCGGAACCCTTGCAATATTTACTTTCAAACACAATTTTCACCCATGCATTTTGAAGTAGAAACAACTTTAAATTAATAAGTGTTCACTGATATGATAAGCGTTTTTTAAAAAGTAAATATAGTTTGATGGGTTAAGTTTTGTTTTGACAAGAATCAAGCATAAGTGTGTCATGCAGATTTCGTTATCAAGCTTGTCCGGTAGTGGAAGTGCGGGCGGAGGGGACAAAGCCCCATCCCGCCAACCGCGGGAACCTTCAATAATATTCGCTTTTTTTCTCAAACACTTTTCTTCCCCCATGCACATTTATAGAAACACCTTGATACAGTTGTTCACATCTACATGTGTGTATACTGCTTTTTAATGCTTATAATAGGTGTGCTCATGCATTTAAAAAGTCAAATATCTATAGTTGATGGTTTAAGGTTTGTTTGAATCAAGCATAAAGTGTGTCTCGAGAGTTCGTAATCACTGACTCTGGGGATGTGTGCGGGAAGGGGGAAAACCCCCTGCTCGCGCCAAGCACGGAACCCTTGCAATATCGCTTTCCAAAACACTTTTCACTTTTCCCCATGCACATTTGATAGAAACAACTTATAATGGGGTTCACGTTACATGTGTATAATATATTTGCTTTTTTGATGCTATGACATCATTTTTTAAAAAAAATAAAACTTATATAGTTGAGGGAATATTTTTGTTTGAATTAAAGGCATATAGTGTTCTCTTTCGAAGTCGTATACAAGAGCTTTTCCAAACACGTTTTCCCCCTGCAAATTGGATATAAAACCTTTTAATAATTCTAAAGTAAAATATAGTTGGATGGGTTTAACCTTTGTTATGCAAAGTGTTAATGGTAGACGTATCTCAGCTGCCGGGGTGAGGGGCGGCAAAGTGCGGAACCCTTGCCATTTTCACTTTCCTAAACAACATTTTCTCATGCATTTGATGGTACAATATAATTTCATATAATGCATGACCAACTGCACAACTGCAGGGGAAGCCCTGAAAATGAAAATTTGGGTTTTAATGCTTTAAAAAAAGAAAAAAAGATTTCACAGATGTCTTCTGAGGCTAATTTTTTTTTTTTAATTTTGTTTGCAACGATTTGTAGAATTTAAGCCACGCTGACCATTAAACCTACACTTTGTTTGGTATCCTGGCCTGCAACGCCATGACCCGCATTCTATTCTTCAAGTTAACCAACGGGCTCATCTCACTGGGGTACACCCCTGGGCTACGCCACTGATCGTTTATCATGTAAAAAAAAAGAATCCCAATGGATGCTTTCAACCTAACAACACCAAAGAGATACATCATTTGTGGTCGGAATTTTCGCCGCTTATTAGTGCCATTGCCAGCCATTTTGGACAAACTCATCTTGGGATGGCACTTACATAACGATGCCTCTGGTTACCTAATGATAAGTAAAGCTGATATACTAATGTCTACTGCTTAAGGGGGGGTAACCCGATCGACAAACTCCAGATCCCTTTAGGTTGTATTTTATTAAAACTTGGAACTTTGCTCGCGAAAGAGAAGGTCGTTTTTTTTTTCTCGTGATATGTAAGGCCCAAAAATGTTGGCTTTTGACTGTTAGAAGAAACAAAATGTAGCCATATGGTCGATATTCACATTAATAAAACAAAACGCACTATAACTGATCCCCTACAACCAATTTCGTATACATTTTTGCTAGAAAGATTTTAACATAAAAAATTACAAAATCAGAGGTTTTTGTCGGTATCTGTACAACATTGGTGTTCGCACGCTAGGGTTAGCTAAAACCCCTAGTATTCAGGAAAAGAGGTGCTGTAAATATTTGTATTTTTTTTTATAACAGTGTGGTCATAAGATATAGTCCTAAGTCCTCCCTCCATCTCCGGCTCACGTCCGGGACAATGGTGACACGATACCAATCGCATTCAGTTTGCCCTCTTCACGCCAACTTAGTTCACCTGCTTTATTCCGTTTTCGTCCTATGGAGCCCCGGACCTATTTGGACTAGCCTGCCGGCTAATGATTACTTTCACACCGGACATTTGATTCCTGAGATATGGTCGATCTAAGTGAGCGTGTAAAGCAGATTGCTACAAAGGGTGCGATTTTAAATCCGTTCAAAGGGTTAGCTAAAAAACATGTTGCGACATCTTATGTGATGGTTGCATAAATTTATGGCCCATTAAAAATAACAGATTGTGGAATTTCTTTTGTCATTTTCAATGTTAATGTTTTTTTTTTTACCGCTGCGATATTTATCACAATTCAATTTTATGATTTTCAATAATACAGAGCTAATCAACATACACTGACAATGATATAATTAACAGTTCATATATCATAATTTGTCCACAGGACCTACAAAAGCCTACCGGTCAGAGAACTTGATTGGGCTGAGTATTGTCATTCAGGACAACTGTCTGGGTCCAACGTCAGGGCATGATCTGGGATTGATCGGATTAAAGATATAATAGAGTATAATATATCCCAGAACGACTCCTAAAATATTTTACTCTCCCTGAACGAACGCCATAGTGCGGCTTTCTTCATATTTGCAACAGTCCCGGGATGAGTGCAATCCCACTTGTTAAAAAAAAAAACTTGTCTAACAAAATAAAAACAACATTTATCTTTGAACCTACAAAATGCAACAGAAACCATTCTGGTGTTATCCTACTCTTCGTAATTGTCCACATAATACGTTTGTCAAAGTCTAGAAAAATCACCAAGGGAACGTACAATCTGAGAGAAATTTGTATCCTCAAAAAATCTCCACCTGTCACTATGTACATAAATATAAAGGGTAGGTACTTGCAGCGCGATTGTAGTTAGGTAGGTAAGTGGGTAGGTAGGAGGTAGATAGGTAGGGGATAAGTAGGCAGAATGTGGGTAAATTCATTGGGTGAAGGGTAACTAGCTGGCTATTCTGGTCAGGTCCGAGTTACTGGCCAAATTCCAAAAGTCAATACCCAGCTGGAGGGGACAAATAATTGGACTTTATAGTAGGTGAAGTTTCCAGAAGAGCTAAGATTTTCATGGGGCCAGCCCAAAACATATCCGATCACTCTCTAAATGCAGAAGCAGGGGCGGCGCGAGGTAGTGGCGTATCTCGGGGGTCCTTTCGGGGCGTGCCCCCGAGGTTTCGTGACAAAACATACAAAATCAGCCTATTTTCGGCACTTAGAGGTCCTTCCGCCCAAGGGTCCCATTCAAAAAGCCATGTCCAGTGCAGGGACCCTAAGAGGGACCCTAAGAGTTTCACAATTCCGGAAAACGAATTGCTACCTATATGAGCTAATCGTGTAGTATTTCGCCCCTCTTCTCTTTTTTTTTTTTTTTTCTCAACAGTGGTGTAGCAAGCGGATTGTGGCGGCCGAGGCAAGATGTTAATGTAGTGTCCCCCTCCCCCACCCCCAGCGCGTAGCGTGAACAATAACTGGTACATGGTGGGGTCCAGGGGCTCGCCGTGGGCCTCTATTGTGGTGGCAGTAGCTCTCAAGTTTTGAATGCTTTTTAGGGGAGCTTGCAGTTATAAAATTATCTTGAAGCAGATGAACTATACTTCTCCCGGTGGGGGTCCAGGGGCGGAGCCCCGGAAGCTCTTGGGTTTCAACATTTTTTAGTGCCTTTGGAGAGCTCATTTTTCTTTGTGTCAATATTTTTCCTCAACATCATTTCAGCGTCCCCCTCCCAGGTGGCGCCCGAGGCACGTGCCCCCTCTTGCCCTCCCACAAGCTTCACCACTGCTCCTAAGATGTTACCCCGGTGCCGCCCCTGTGCAGAGTAAATTCCACTTTTTGTAGAGTAACTACTGGATCCACTCCGAAAAGAGTGAAATGTTATACCTTTCGAAGAACATTTTTGTGTCAGTTTTCTCTTTGTAATGCAAATATAGCAAATGATAAAATTCTATTGTTTTTAAATTATCAACAGTAAATTTTACCAATAATATTTTTTTCTCGAAAAACAGTGGCGTAACCAACGGTGTGGGGGAAGGGGGGACAGGGGCGAGCTCCAATGAACTGACCTTTTGTACAGAATCCATGGAGAAGGACCCAAATTCGTCCCCATAGAGACGGCACCCTTCTGCCCCCCCCCCCCTTTTTTTCAAAAGTCTGGTTGGGCAACTGTCTAAAAATTGAAAATTTCACTCTTTTCCTGCTTCATTTAGGAATGTAATTTTTATATCGTTGCTACTCTTAGTTTCATAAAGTAGGGATGCATTCAAACCATCCTGGAGCAGCCTTTGGGTGGGGTGTGTTCGCTCAAAGTGAAAATGCTCAATTCAAGTCAGCGTTGCAACGTATGGACGTAGCCTTTCTCGTACATTAAAATTCCCGTTTCTATAAGTGCTGATTGCTATTTAGCGAAGTAATTTTTTAATCGAGCTAGACTTTGCGTATCCAATCATGACATACGTCTTCTGTATAGACGTATAGACGTAGAATTTTGTCCAATTATGGCAGACGTGTAATTGGCCGCCTAATTCTGTCCCAGACTATAAGGTTGACTAAGGAAAATACAAGATGAAAATTTCTAAAAGTTCAAATATCTCTATACGCACTTTTAAGAGAAATACGTCATTTCCTACTGTCGCTAGTTCTTATATGTTTCAAATTTATCGGGTTAATGGTAGTAGATGAGCAACAGTACCTACACCGGTATCTCCGTATCCCTAATCACAATCCCACATAGACTACTCTACTGTAAAGTATCCTCTTCTGTTGAAGGTATTCCCTAATCAACTGAAACACAAGATTTCTGATGTGTTTGCTTATCCAACAAATTTAGATGAGCGATTCACATTACCTTAACCTAAGACCTGGTTTAGCATGGAGATCCATCTGTGAGAACTCCTGAAGCACAATGAAATTCCTGTCTGATTTTTCAAACTCATGTGTTTTTATTATCATGCCTAGTGTCATAAGAGAAGAGATTCATTGTCTGCAAGATATCACATCTCACTGGCAATAAAAAAGTAGCCGATAGTAAAACCTGTAAGCTAGTAATAATAACGGATGTTGGCCGTCGGTAAGGAATGAACGCATTTTGGTCTTTGGGTCACATTTTAATAATACAAGATGTCAAGGCCATGAACATAATTTCTCAGTTTAGTTGGTGTATATCCAATATAGGCTTACAACTGGTACACAATGATAAAGCTCTTGTATATTTCGTCCAAGTTAAGCTGAGAGCTAGTACACATTGCTTATGTATTTGTGTTATTTGTTCACTTCTCTTTATTAACGTCGCACCTTTATGAAGTGTTCAGTTGCAAGAAGGTTCTAGGGGAAAAAAAGAAAGAAAAACGCCTACCGTAGATGAAATGTATGTATTTGAAAATAGGATGATGGACAAAACATTGATCCAGAACATTGCGTATATAAAAGGTAATCACTCTAACGCCAACTAAAGAATGACAGCAAACAAAATCAACGAAGAGACAAGGTGTTGATAGTTAAAACCACGAACATCTACAAAATGACACCGATTGACTAGAGTACACTGGTCGAGAAAAAAATGCCCACATACGTATAAAAATGCACACGAAATGAAGCGAAGAAACTCGCCGCAAAACTCAAGAATCGACGTAATTGCACAACTCTACTCTCTTAAAACGAAAGAGTGAAAAACCACTCTAAAAGAGTGAAATCTCACTCCAAAAAAGAGCCAGCTGAGTGACGCATCTTTTAGAGTGAGATCCACTCTAAATAAAGAGTGAAAAAAATAACTCTAAGCAAAGAGTGAAGTGATCACTCCTTTTTAGAGTGAACTAGTCACTCTTTTAGAGCTGTGGGGGAAAGCGAATTCACTCTTTTAGAGTTGTGATTCTTTGTGAATTTTTGTTTGTTTGGTGAGAATATTGTATGTGTAGGTCATAATTCAGAGCATCGTGACATGAATGAATATTGTGGCGCATCATTGGTATGATTCAGTGTGACATGCATGCACGATTGTGGCATGCATGACGTGCTGATCATGGCATGCCCGTGACATGCATGATTGTGCGTTTCGTACATGCACAGGCCTGGCCTAGCCTGGCGCAGACTACCGTATTTCCCGGGCCGTATTTACGAGTGCTATTACAGTAAATAACATTTAATGCTTCTCCACACTTTGTCTGTAAATGCTATGAATTGTGACCGACACATACAATATACTCACCAGTAAAGATCTCTATGATTTCTTCAATAATTTCAACTTCGGTCAACCACTTGCTGACGGTCTCGCCTAACTCGTCCGCCATTGTTCGAGAATAATCACGCGATTTGCGGCGGTTCTGATTGACTATTAGTTCACTCCGAAAAAGAGCGTTTTCTCACTCTTTTAGAGCTAAAAGCCGTTCGATAAGGGTTCAGAGTGGGCTTCACTCCGAAGAAGAGTGGCATTTTGAGCCACTCGGTAACAGAGTGAGCGTTCGGTTAACCCTCGAGTTAAGGTGTCTCGCTGCATTTCTCGCGCTCTTTTAGAGCTAAAAATCCACTCGATTAGAGTTAATTTAAAATCACTCCGAACTCAGAGTGATTTTTCACTCTTTAATTTTAAGAGAGTAGTCTTTCATCACGCGAAAAGACCACAAACCCAATTTTGCAAAGTCTCTACTTGCCGTCTCATCATTCTGGCCCTGCAAGTTTGAAAAAGAGGGGGAGCAAGCAAACTTAATCACGGAGAGGTTCTTGTAACTACAATGGAAGTAAGCAAACTAAACCTGTGGTAGAAGCACTTTCTGTGTACGTGAATGTTTCAATGAAATTACAAACATAACGACTCTGCATTTATGTGCTTCGAAATTGCGGAATTCTACCCTTCGAATTCTGAGAAATTCTTAAATGATAGTTAGGTGTAGCTGTGCAGATAGTTGGCATCGTCAGGAGCCGTACTATGCCAGAACTACCTTATGTATGGCTAGTGGATAAAAATAAAAAATATTTATTTCTTGACTTTTTATAAATACATTTTTTTATATTTTTTTTCAACATTCAAAAGTAACATTTTATTAAGCGTTCAGTTGTGAATCATACAGTTATAGTTGTGTAGATAGTGGCATCGTTAGGAGCCGGCTGTTAACAATATTTATTACTATACTTATAACTTTATACTGAAAATTTAGCTAGTAACTTTATCTATGAGGCGAAGTTTACAGAGTTAAGATGTTACCTTTTATTCGCGTACTCTTATCGGTCGGTTGTGAAATCATTTTCCACGAATACTTACCAAGCTCGGAGCATCTTGTCATACTGAACACACGTGGTATGGTTGGTTGAAATTGTTTTAGAATGGTGTGAATTCCGTAATACGAATGTTGACTGCAGGAACATAACAGGAAATGTCATACATCTTAAGCTTTTTGCCGGAATTAATAAATGGGCCGGATGACAAGGACATATATCGGATATCTGATCATTCACTGACGCTCTTCATCAAGATTGAATGGAGAACGATGGGAACCTGGCGCGTCTGTCGGCTTATTTGATAGAACTATCTAGAGTGGGTTTAGCTTTATTAGTTCTTTGCATAAGATTGTTGTGATTTGATTGGATTAAAATGACAGACAGACAGACCGACAAGTTAACGCAGCGCGGCAGTATACTTGTGTGACGTTTCCCCGGACGTTTCTGGTGTTAAAAAATAGCAAAAATTTGACATACCAAGTCATGACAAATAGACACACCAAGTCATGACGGAATAATTCATGACGGAAACAATAGCAAATTGACCTCAATCTTGACGGATAAACATAACATAACAAGGGAGATCAAACATTAACCACCTTCATCTTTCACCCTCGACTACTAACAGATAAGGCTGCTCAGTCTACTGTTTTTGTGTGTGCACCAAAATATAATATTCCCAAAATATCTAGAAAAGATTGAAAATATGAATGATAATTCCGTTAGAGCGCTGCATTAATAAAGCACTGGAAATGAGTTCAACACGAAAATAATACCACAATATACCACATTAGTATTCAAATTTTTACACTTATAAAAGTTAACGAACCTCTCAAGAATGCAGTAACCCCTCGATTCACTTTTCTGACAATGGACACAATGATCTCAACATAATGGGTTACATCTGTACTTAAAGAAACCTTACCTGGATATACTTAAACGGATCTCAAAGAAACTCCTACCTAGATACACTTAACAGTGAACAAGAAACTCCTACCACCTGGTATACTTGATATATAGACAAGAAACTCCTACCAGTATATACTTAATAGATATACAAAAACTCCACCTGGATTACTTAACAGATAACAAGAAACTCCTACCTGGATATACTTAACAGATAAACAAGAAACTCCTACCTGGAATATAACTTGATATATAACAAGAAAACTCCTATCTAGATTATAACCGGTAGTCCCAGAAGCTACTACCTGGATGTACTTAACAGATATACAAGAACTCTACCTGGATATACTTAAACAATATACAAGAAACTCCTACCAGTATATACTTAATAGATAGACAAGAAACTCCTACCTGGATATACTGAACAGATAAACAAGAAACTCCTACCTGGATATACTTGATATATAGACAAGAAACTCCTACCTGGATATACTTGATAAAAGAAACTCCTACCTGGATATACTTGATAGATAGACAAGAAACTCCTACCTGGATATACTTAACAGATAGACAAGAAACTCCTACCTGGATATACTTAATAGATAGACAAGAAACTCCTACCTGGATATACTTGATAGATAGACAAGAAACTCCTACCTGATGTACTTAATAGATAGACGAGAAACTCCTACGTGGATATACTTAATAGATAGACAAGAAACTACTACCTGGATATACTTAACAGATAGACAAGAAACGCCTACTTGGAGAGAAAAAAACTCCTACCTCAGGATATAGCCAAATGAATATGTGACTGGATGGGTGTGGATGATTAGACGGACGGATGAAAGAATTGGCAGATGTATACATTTTTTTAACCAGGCTGTAGGCTCTTTAATTAACAGGGAGGGCATATAGAGAGATATTTAGAGAAATGTTTAGAAAGCATTAAAAGAAATCGAGTAGGATATTGAATTGTAATAGGGCAAAAGAAACGTGTAAAACGAGTCCCTGATATCTGTAAAAAGAAACAGGTGTCTGTTTTCCCTGGATTGGTCATCGTCCCCGTCTTGTAAGTAGGTCTGGCACAGAGTATATTGACCAGTACAGGACAAGCCATGATTGATGTGAAACAAATGACCACATCTGTTCTTTTCAGTGCGGTTTAGCACGATCATTTCCTTTGTAGGTTTATCGACCAATTAATAATTTAAATGTACTCCAAGCCTATACTTTTACGCGTGCAAAACTGATCAAACTCTATAAATAAGTTTGATTGGAATGGTGATTCGGTTTAAAGGTCCAGGAAATAAAAATAGAATTGATGTGGTTTGTGTCAAGTCTATACAAGGAGGGACTAGAAAACATTCAATATTTGGGTTGGTGATGACATCATTAGTGAAACTATTGATTTTTCAGAGAGTGATAGACAATTTCAGGTGACTGGTGTGAATCTATTCATGACACTGACTGAAAATCAATAGTATCACTAATGATGTCACTGGTAGTGTATTCTTTTTTCTGGCCCTGTTTATTGGAATGGAATGTCCCGTAAAGATTTGGAGTAGGTTTATCATCTCATTTCCTGTGACCTTTAAAGGGTAACCTCTATACGAGAAGAACTAATAGAAGCACTATTTTTTTGTTGTTTAAGTACTTTTACTAGGACTTAACAGCATTTTTGCGATTAAGAACATTAGGCATACAAAATTTTGTTTGCTGCGAATCTTAACAACATCAATAATAACATAATGAACTCTTAGAATTCTCGGGGGCCAAGTTAGCTACGCAATTGAATCCGAGGATTTATGGATAAACATGAAGAGGAAATTCGAAGCGAATGCCATGCTACCATTGTAAGAAGACTATTAAGTGTCCTTTCCTCTTAATGATGGTGACCACGATGCTTATATAAGACTAATGAAGGTAACAAGTTTCTATTTGTCCAAGGTTTTCTTAGTTTTATATTTTTCATCTGAATGTTTAATATGAACATGCACTTGTTTATGTTTCCAATTGTTCATCCCTTGTTCATATATTCATTAAACGAGAAATCGTTCTTTTATAGATCCGATAAGTTGGATATCCGATAAGGAAGCGAATTCACTCTTATTGAGTTGTGATTCTTTGTGAATTTGTTTGTTGGTGAGAATTATTGTATGTGAGGTCATCATTCATAGCCTTCGTGACATGAAGAATTGTGGCGCCTCATTGGTATGATTTTCAGTGTGACATGCATGCACGAATGTGGAATGCAGACCGTTGAGATCATGGCAGCCCTTGACATTGAATGATTGTGCGTTTGTACATGCACAGGCCTGGCTTTAGGCATTGGCGCCAGACTACCGTATCACGTGCCTTATTACGAGGCTATTACCAGACATAACATTAATGCTTTCCACACGTTGTCTGTAAATGCTATGAATGGTGACCGACACATAATATACTCACCAGTCAGATCTCTATGATGTCTTCAATTAATTCAACCGTCGGTCAAACCACTGAGCGGTCTCGCCTAACTCGTCCGCCATGTTCGAGAATAATCACGCGATTTGCGGCGCAGGTTCTGATTGACTATTAGTTCACTCCGAATAAGAGCGTTTTCTCCCCTCTTTTAGGCTAAAAGCCGTTCGAGAAGAGTTCAAAGTGGGATTCACTCAGAAGAAGAGTGCATTTGAGCCAATCGGTAAACGATGAGCTCGGTAACCCTCGGTTAAGGTGTCTCTCCATTTCTCGCTCTTTTAGAGCTAAATGCCACGCGAAGTAGAGTTTAATTAAAATCACTCCGAAATCAGAGTGATTTTGCACTCTTTAATTTAAGAGAGTAGTCTTTCATCACGCGAAAAGACCACAAACCCAATTTTGCAAAGTCTCTACTTGCCGTCTCATCAATTCTGGCTGCAAGTTTGAAATAAGAGGGGGGAGCAAGAAAAAACTTAATCACGGAGATGTGTTTGAACTAGCAATGGAAAGTAAGCAAACTAAACCTGTGTAGAAGCCATTCTGTGTTGTACTTGGAAGGCTTTCAAAGGAAATTACAAAACGAAAGACTCGGCATTTATGTGCTCGAAATTGCGAATTCTACCCTTCGAATCTGAGAAATTCTTAAATGATAGTTAGGTGTATTTATAGCTGTGCAGATAGTGGCATCGTCAGGAGCCCGATACTGCAAAAAACTACCTTATGGATGGAGAGTGATAAAAATATTAAAAATATTTATTTATGACTTTTTATAACGACATTTTTTAATATTTTTTTCAACTTTTCAAAAGTAACTTTTATTCAGCGCGTTGGTGAATCAACAGTTATAGTTGTGAGATATGGCATCGTTAGGAGGCCGGCTGTTAAACAATATTTATACTATACTTATATCTTTATACTGACTATTTTAGCTAGAACTTTATCATGAGCAGACGTTTAAGAGTAATGCATTGTACATTTATTCGCGGCGTTACTATATCAGGGGTCGGTTGTGTTGGAAATCAATTTCCAACGAATACTTACCAAGCTGGATAAGCATCTTGTCATAACTGAAACACACGTTTTATGGTGTTGAAATTGTTTTAAATGGTGTGAGCCGTAATAGAATGTTGACTGCAGAACATAACAGGAAAATGTCATACATCTTAAGCTTTTTGCCGGGAATTAATAAATGGGCACGGATGACCAGGACAAGATTATCGGATATCTGTATCATTCACTGACGCTATTCTATCAAGATTGAATGGAGAACGATGGGGAAACCTGTCGCGTCTTTCGGCTGATGTTGATTAGAACTATCTTAGAGTGAGGTTAGCTATAGTTTGCTTTGCAATAGATTTTGTGATTTGATTGTTAAAATTGACAGACAGACAGACAGACAGTTAAACGCAGCGCGCAGGTTAGACTTGCTGTGACGTTTCCCCGGACGTTTCTGTTGTTAAAAAAAATAGCAATAATTTGAATTACAATTCCTGACAAATATGACACACACAAGTCATGCGGAAAATTCATGCGGAAAACAAGTAGCACAATTAAGACACTGTCAAGTCGGGAACGGGAAATAAAACAATACATAAGAAAGGGAGTCAAACAGTTACCTCATTTAGCACACTACGACTAACAGATAGGATGCTCAGTCTTACTGTTTTTGATGTGTGTGCACAAAAATAAATATTCCCAAAAATATCTAGAGATTGAAAAATGTGAAGTAAATATCGTTAGCGGAGCTGCAGGAATTAAAGCACTGGAAATGAGTTAAACACTAAAAAATACCAAATAAGGACCACATTAGTATTTCATGTAACAAATATATAAAAGTTACACTCTCAGAGGATGCGTAAACCCCTCGATTCACTTTCTGACAATGGACAATGATATAAAACATAAGGTTGACATGCTTGGACTTAATAGAAACTCCACTGGATATATTATAGGATATACAAGAAATCCTACCTCGATACACTTAACAGATAGACAAGAAAACTCCTACCTGGACTATACTGGATATATAGACAAAACTTCCTACCCAGGATGTGACTAATAGATAGACAAGAAACCCTACCTGGGGGATATACTTAACAGAATAAACAAGAAACTCCGACCTGGTGTTATATGGCCTCCATTTTCTGATTAAACTATAAAAATATTATTTTCGCAATTTTATTTGAGAAGGGATTCTCATGGGAAAAAGCCCTTTGTTTACTATAAAAGAGAGGAAAGGTGATTCCCTAGAGTGTTTATGCAGGCTGCACCGTTTAGATGCACAATAGGGAAGTGGGGAATTCCCCAAGATGTATGTAAACTTAGTAACTTCGAAGACACTTGTTTATGTTTTGAGATCATCACATGCAAGAACCTAGGGAATTCCCCACAAAGTATATTATGATAGTGATGATAATTTAGATGTGAAATTGATTGATGTGTGGCCAAGGTCATGTTTATGCATGAGGGTGATGTAAGGATATTGTTAGAAGGGAAATCTAGCTGTGTGAAGATAAATATGAGTTGAGACTGAAGGACTGAGGCCAAGCAGTTTGAAATCAGAGGAGCTGAACTAGAGCTCTGGAGCCTATACAGTTATATTTAGAGCTATAGTTTTTCTCTACAATAATGGTAGATTTGAGTTCTACATCTGTGCAGGATTTCATATTTTGGATGCCGCCGGAGCTTGATAGCTAAAGGTCTGCTGTCGTCTTTTAAGCCAAAGCGCTTCAGTTTTGGAATCAAAAAAGGGATTACAATTTTGTCATTTATGAGGTACTGGACGGACTGTGTATGGTGGTATTTTTACCTGAGTTTATTATTGGGACCATTTGTCGCGAGGGAAAGCCCGTCGTCTTTGAAATGCTGGACAAGATTGACCTTCAGGAATGAGAAGATGCCCTTGGAATATTTACCGAGTTTTGTAGGAACTTGCAGCGCTTGTTCATTTTGCAGTTCTTCGCTGTGAGGACATGTTATCGTTGAACTGCAACGCTACGTGTGGACCTCCGTGGACTTCTTGTTTTAAAATTAAGTATAAAATAAAATTGTGTGTAATTGTTGTATCTGATTAGTATGTTTGGACATACCAAATCTGAACCAAATCAATTACAGATCATTAAAATGTTTATTATATATAAATTTAGATCTTTGTGCACAAGGATCGTTTATTTTGTGTTTGAAGGAATTTCTGACCTTAGGCGTACAAGAGACGTCATAACAGGAATTGGGGGCTCGTCTTCCGGGAATTGAAAATTTAATAAATTTGAGCCTTATTGTTCAAAAATTACACACAAAAAGTTTGATTAAAATTGTAAAACATTGTGACACATTTTTGGCATACAAAATTTTGGTGTTCTTACTATACATTGTACTACCATTGTAGTTTGGTTCAAGTTAGTATATTGTGTGGTCGAGTCACAATAACAATGGAGTTTGATCAAGTGTTCATAGGGCCAAATAACTTGGGAGAGTTTTGATGAGCCTGAGAAAGACTGAGTTAATGAAACTAGCCAAGCATTAGGCTTGAGGCAAAACTGCTTGAGAAAAGCAAGTCATCAAAAATTAGTTTGATTGAAAAGTTGTCCAGGAAGATGTTTGGATAGTCATATTTGGATAGGTGTAGAAGCGGTTGGAACAGGGAACAAGTGATGCAGTCAAGTTAAAAGAACTTGAAAGCAAATGCATTGGAAAAGAAAAAATGCAAATGGAATTAGAGAAAGAAACTTGCAAATGCAACAAAAAGAAAAGGAATTCTTGGAAAATAAAATAGTGCAAATGAAATAAGACAAAGAGAGATTGAATTGCAAATGAAAAGAGACAAAGAATTGGAAAAGGAAAAAAAAAATTGCAAAAATGAGATGAAACAAAAAAGAGCTTGAAGCTCAACTAGGAGTTAGAAAATTGAAACAAAGGCTAGTCATCAAACTCTTCCAAGCCCTCTGGTTTTGATGCGGCGAAAATTATTCGCCTGGTTCCAAAGTTTCAGGAACAAGAAGTAGAATATTCGACACTTTGAGAAATTGCCAATAGCTTGAAATGGCCTAGGGAGTCTTGGACCTTGTACTACAGTCAGTGTTCATTGGTAAGCCGAGACATATATTCGGCCATGTCATTAAACAGTTGTAGTGATTATGACGAGGTAAGCAGGCAGTGCTCAAAGCATATGAATTGGTTGCAAGGAGGCATATAGACAAAATTTCAGGTCTTGTCAGAAAAGGATGACCAGACCCATGTGGAAATATTGCCCGCGTAAAGGAACAAATGGGTGATCGATGGCATCTCTCAAAAGAAGTAGTCGGGCAAAATTTTGGCAAACTTAGGGAGTTGATGTGAGTTGAAGAGTTGTTTCAAACAGTGTCTACATCCAGATTCAAAACACATATGATGAAAACAAAATTGACAGTTTGCGTGAAGCAACCGTAAAGGCCGATGATTATCCATTGACCACCAAATTAAGTAATACTAGTAGGCCTAGCCAGGAGTTAATAGGTACAACAAGTACAACAAAGTCGGGTTTCTAACAGAGTCATTGGTAGTACACAGGAAAGGAAATCCCAGTCAGGTTCCACGAAAAGGGGAGAGTAAAGAAAGTGAATGGTGCTAATCAACAAAAAGCATGGGATGGGACCCAAATCACAATTCAAATGCAATCATGTAAGAAGCCAGGACATACAAGCAAGGTGTTGGGGGATACATGGCTATCCACCCAAAATGGAGGAAAGAAAGAAAAAGAAAGCCAAAGGAGTCAAAAACCATAGGTTGGTGCAGTACTTGGGGTCAAAAGTTCATTCATCTGTTCAGAAACAAGAAAGCCCACAAAAGGGAATTGACACAGAAAAAAAAATTAAGGGAGACTTTAAGCTTTGGTTTTGGAGGATTTGGTCACTTTCAGGTGATAGTTAGTTTAGATCCAAAACCCTTAGAATCATGCGGAACGTGATGCGCGAACAGGCCATGATATTGGAAGATGCACTGTACATTTGATATTGAGAGTTCCACAGGACCTAGTTGACATTGATTCAGGGGAGAGGTATGGATGTAGTAGTGTCCCTCTACACAAATGAATTGGAAATCAGACTGGTTTATGTTGGAACTTTCACAATTGGGGTTAGACAATAACTCCCAGTTAAAGGGGGTATCCATGTTGTTAGGGAAGATTTGGCCGGGGGGAGGGAGGGAAGTACTACCAGAACCCATAGTTTCCCAGGGGCCTGTACAGTGGATAAGTTGATGAGGAAACTAGGACATTTTCCCAAGCATGGCAGTAGTAACTAGGTCAATGCCGAAAAGCCTCACCGGAAACGTGCAGCAGGTGATGAGTCAAAATACTCACACATATAGGAAGAGCGTTGAGGATGACTTGGTTCCCAAATTTAGAGGATACTTTTCTCTCAAAATAGAGGAATTTGGAGGTCATCTTCCCGCTTCAGGGGAGACTAAATTCCAAGTAGTGAAATCCGCCCCTGAGCACAAACAAAGTGACAAGATGGTAAAACAATGTGAAATTCCAGCCACTGAAGCATGATTAGAGTTAGGGGCGACTGTAAAGGAGGAGACCCTTTAAGCCATGACAAGCTGGTAACAAATGGCAGCACAACGACCAGCACTTAGGAATTTAGGTGAGAGGGCATTGTCGCAACAGGAAGCCGAGCAAATCCGTATGTTTCTACAAGCAAAATGGGGTCCTCATGAGGAACAAAGGGCGGCCACCCGATGCACTTGTAGATGCGGAAGGGAATGTTGTTGCATCAAATTTGTAGTGCCAAAGGTATCCCATAGGGAAGTGATAGGCACATAGCCTATGAATAGTCCCATGGCAGGACACTTAGGGTGAGGAAAGACACACATGACAGAATTAGGAATCATTTTTGGTGGCATATACACTCAGAAAAGATGTGTATGAGTATTGTAAGACTTGCACACATGTCAAATGGTGGGCAAGCCTACTCAGAAAATGCTACTGCTCCCGTGCCACCAATACCAGCATTTGATGAGCATTAGTAGGGTGTTATGTAAGAGATGTTTGTAGGCCACTCCAAAGACCTAGTCAGGAAATCAGTATTGACTGACCATCATGTGTGCTTCACAGATTCCCTGAGGCTATACCCTGGAGAAATATTAGGGCACAGAGTTTAGTGAAAGCTCTTAACAAGTTTGCACCAGTAGGCCTTCCAAAATTCAATTCCGGTCGATCAAGGATCAAATTTCCTTAGGTTTGTTCCAACAAGTATGGACCAGTTGGGAATTTCCCAGTACAGGTTCTTAGCATACCACCCAGAATCCCAGGGGGCCTAGACAGGTTAACACCCAAACATTAAAAACAATGATCAAAAAATATGTTGAATTTGAGAGGGAGTGGGATGAGGTAGTTATATCCTGTTATTGCTACGGGAGGCGTACAAGAGTCATTTAGGATTCAGGTCCTATTTGAGGTTGGTGTTGGTCACAAAGTTAGGTGACCATTGAAACTAATGAGGAGAAGTGGTTGTGGACAAATACTGATGTGAATTTGTTAGATATGTGTATCAAATCAGACACAGGCTCCAAAGAGCCACAGAAATGGCAAAACAAATTCTCAAAAAGAGTCAGGCAAAAATGAAACATGGTATGACAAAGAGGCTAGGAACCGAGTATTCAAGCCAGGTGATAAAGGTTCTGGCAACTTGTTCCAATACAAGGGCATCCTTGCAAGCCAAGTATTCTGGAAATATGAGATTGAGAACAAAGTGGGAGACCTTGACTATGTGATCAAAACAACAGACCAGGTAGACGTAAAAAGTGACCATTATGTCCACATAAATCTGCTTCAAAGCGTATAATGAAAGAGATGATGACATAAAGCCTGCATGTGTAATTTCATCTAGAGTTTAGTGATGAGTGTACAAAATGATGACATCACAGAGTCAGAACCTGAACAAAAAACAGCCACTGTAAACACAGAAAATGATATGGTTGTCAAATTGCAAAATTCTGACAACTCTTGCCAATTTAGACAAGAAAACTCTTAGGCCATCTCCCAAAAAGTCAACAAGGTGAATTGAAAGAGTTAGAGTTTAATTCATGAGTGGGAAGACAATTTCCTGCTGTACCCAGTGAGACACACGTCATAACCCATGACAAGGATTTGGCATTTCAGAGCCAACCAAATGAGCAATCTCAGTGAGCCAAGAAGTGAGACTGGAAATTCATATCCAGTCAAACTGCACTTTGATGCATATTGGGGAACCTGTACCCAATACTGATCTATGAATTTTTTCAATTAATTGGTGTGGATGAGAACTTTATAAAAATCCACTGACAGAATTAAACCTTGTTGGAGTTTAAAACTCTACAAGAATACAATCGGACTAGACATATCAAAGAAAGAAAATGTCTTGGCAGATGCCTTGGCCAGAGCTGACCTAAATTTTGTGCAGAAATTTAGTTTACAATTTTATGTAATATGGGACTGAGGCAGCAAGCAAGAACATTTAATAAAAAGTTGTAAGTTTGCACAGTGTAAAATGTTATGTAACAATTACCACAAAAATAAAAAAAATAAAAAAAATAAAAAAAATAAAAAAAATAAAAAATTTCATTTTCATTCAAATTTTCTTTTTAAGGGGGAGGAATGTTATATGGCCTCCATTTTTCTGAGAAATATCAAAAATATTATTTTCTCAATTTTATTGCAGAAGGGATTTCTCATGGAAAAGCACTTTGTTGACGATAAGAGGAAAAGGGGATCCATAAGTTGTTTATGCAGGCTGCACCCGTTTAGATTGCCACAATAGGGGAAGTGGTGAATTCCCCAAGATGTAAAACTAGTAGTAACTTAGAAACTTGTTTATGTTTTGGATCATAAACATTGAGAACTAGGGGAAATTCCCCACAAAGTTATATATATGAAGTGATGTAATTAGATTGTGAAATCTGAAGATCGGTGAAAGGTCAGGTTTAGCATGAGGATGATGTAAGATTATTGTTAGAAAGGGAAAAATTAGCGTGTGGAGATAAATATGCGTAGGGTGACTGAAGGACTTGAGGCAGCAGTTGAACCAGCAGTTGAAAATCAGAGGAGCTGAATAGAGCCTCTGGAGGCTATACAGTATTTAACTTATAGCGATAGTTTTTCTCTACATAATGCGTAGATTGCGTTCTACATCTAGTGCCAGGAATTTCATTATTTTGGATGCCAGACGGAGCTTGATCGCTAAATTGTCTGCTGTCGTCTTTAAAGCAAAGAGCTTCAGTTTGGAATCAAAAACGGGATTTCCAATTTGTGATCTATATGAGGACATTAGCGACAGGACTGATGTGGTATATACCTGGATTTTATTTATTGGGACCATTTGTACGTCGAGGGACAAGCCCGTCTTCTTGAACTGCTGACCAAGATGACCTTAGGATGAGAAGATCCCTGGAATTATACACGAGTGTGTATGAACTTGTATGCGCTGTATTTTGGAGTCTTCGTGTGAGGCCATTATCGTTGAACTGCAACGCTACGTGTGGACATCATGTGGACATTCTTGTTTACAATTAGTAATAAATAAATGGTGGGGAATTGTTGTAATTTGATTATGTAATGTTGTGGTTTGGAACATTACCAATTCTTGAACCAAAGCACTTACAGATCATTAAAACTGTTTTTATAGATAAGTTAGATCATTTGTGCACAGCTCTTTATTTGTGTTGAAAGTGTATTTCTGACCGTAGGCGTCCACGAGACGTCATAACACTGGATAATATACTTAACAGATAAACAAGAAACTCCTACATGGATATACTTGAGTTTTAAATATTTTTTAGAAAGAAACTGCCTATAGAGATTATAAAGATAGTGACGAAGCTCCTACCTGGATGGTACTAACAGAGATTACAAGAAACTCCTACCTGGGATATATTAACAGATATACAAGGAACTCCTCCAGTATATACTAAATATAGACAAGAAATACCTGGATATACTTAATAGAGAAACTCATTACCTGGAATACTGAACAGATAAAACAAGAAAGAAACTCCTACCTGGTATACTTGATATATAGACAAGAAACTCGTACCAGGATATACTTAATAGACAAGAAAACTCTTACCTGGCATGGTAACTTGATTAGAGACAAGAAACTCGTACCAGGATATACTTAATAGATAGACAAAGAAAGCTCCTACCTGAATCAGAAAAAAGAAACTGCCTACCTGGATTATACTGGGTAGATAGATAAGAAAACTCTAACTGATAACTTAAACAGATAGACGAGAAGAAACTCCTAGCTGGCTATACTTTATCGATAGACAAGAAACTCCTACCTGGATATACTTGATAGATAGACAAGAAACTACTACCTGGATGTATATAGCTAGACAAGAAACTCCCACGTGGATATACTTAATAGATAGACACAGAGAAACTCCTACCTGGATATACTTAACAGATAGACAAGAAACGCCTACTTGGAGAGAAAAAAACTCCTACCTCAGGATAGAGCCCAATAAAGTGACTGGATGGGTGTGGATGATTTAGACGGACGGATGAAAGAAGTGGCCAGATGTATACACATTTTTTTTAACCAGGATGTCGGCTCTTAGATTAACAGGGAGGGCATTATAGAGAGATATTTAGAGAAATGTTAAAAGCATTAAAAAGAAATCGAGTAGGATATTGAATTGTAATAGGGCGCAAAAGAAAACGTGTAAAACGAGTCCCTGATATCTGTAAAAAGAAAAAGGTTGTCTGTTTTCCATGGCTTGGTCATCGTACAACAGTCTTGTAAGTGGTCTGGCACAGACAGAGTATATTGACCAGTACAGGACAAAGCCATGATGATGTGAAACAAATGCCACATTCCTGTTCTTTCAGTGCAGTTTAGCACGATCATTTCCTTTGTAGGTTTATCGACCAATGAATAATTTAAATGTACATCCAGCGATGACTTTGACGCGTTGCCAAAAACTGATCAAACTCTATAAATAAGTTTGATTGGAATGGGATTCGGTTAAAGGTCCCAGGAAATGCAAATAGAATTGAGTGGTTGTTGTCAAGTCTATACAAGGAGGACTAGAAAACATTCAATATTTGGGTTGTGATGCATCATTAGTGAAAATATGATTTTCAGAGAGTGAAGGGATAGACAATTCAGGTGATGGTGTGAATATATCATGACACGACTGAGAATCAATAGTCTTTCACTAATGGTCACTGGTAGTGTATTCTTTTTTCTGGCCCGTGTTTTATTGGCACGAATGTCCCGTAAAGATTGGAGTAGGGTTTCATATTCATCTGTTGACCTTTAAACGGGAACTCATACGAGAAGAAGAATAGAAGCACTATTTTTTGTTGTTAAGTACATTTTTACTAGGACTTAACAGCATTTTTGCGATTAAGAACATTACACTAAATATGTGTTTGCTGCGGAACTTAAACAACTCAATAAAAACATAATGAACTTTAGAATTCTAGGGGGCCAAGTTAGTAGCCATTGAATCCGAGGATGTATGGATAAAACATGAAGAGGAAGGAAATTCGAAGCGAATGCCATGTACCATTGTAGAAGAGAAAGACAATTAAGGGTCCTTTCCTCCTTACTGATGGTGACCACGATGCTTATATAGACTAATGAAGGTAACAAGTTTCTATGTGTCCAAGGTTTTCTTAGTTTTATATTTTTCATTCTGAAGGTTTAATAGACAAATGCACTTGTGTATGTTTCCAATTGTTTCATCCTTGTTCATATATTCATAAAACGAGAAATCGTTCTTTTATAGATCCGATAAGTTGGATATCCGATAAGGATATACTTAATAGATAGACAGAAGAAACTCTCTGACCTGGATATATGATAACCAGACAAGAAACTTGACAAGGATATACTTAGATAGACAAGAAGCTCCTACCTGGAATCCGAAAAAGAAATCCTACCTGGATATACTGGGTAGATAGACAAGAAACCCTAATGAGATTAATGAAACAGATAGACGAGAAACTCCTAGCGGATTACTAATGATAGACAAGAAACTCCTACCTGATGGATTACTGGGTGATAGACAAGAACTCCTACTGAGAGTCTTAACAGATAGACGAGAAAATCCTCCTGGATATATACTTAATAGATAGACAGAAACTCCTACCTGGAATTACTGTAGTGAATAGACAAGGAAAAACTACTACCTGGATGGCTACTACCTGGATATTGTCTAGCCTGCTTAGATTAGAGAAATGCGTAGATAGATATTTATTGTTACCTCGTAGGACGACGAGCCACAAATACTTGTAGATTTCTTGCCATGCTCAAATAATAACTCAAACAAATTTAGTTGTTACGTTAAAAATTCACTGTAAAAAATTAAAAAAAATTAATCAATTCAATTTTTCAATTGGGTGTGGATTTGCGGTACCCTGGTAGATATTAATTATTGTTCTGGCGTACTCATAGTGCGGGAACAAGGGTTGAACAATAGGGCAATCGATTCAGTTGACTCTCTTAACGCAACGTTAGTTCACGCTTTATTCTGTTATCGTCGATGGAGCCCGGACTGTGGCTCCCGCCGGACTATATCTGCTTTCACACCGGATCATTACAATGATCAATTCACGCCGCAACTCAATGCCACAGTGCTTCTGCAGTGCGATATATCGATCAACGTTATAAGCAACTTGATGCAACACACTGCGCAATGCAGCAGTACTGCATTGCAGCATCTTGGGCAGAGAAGCATTCGAGCCAGACAGCTCGAGTGCAGTGGAGGTAAGCTGTGAACGGGGCCTTAAAGCGGCACTGGCACAATTTTCACAAAATATGAAATTTCGTCAATTTGCTCTCAAATGATAGTCTAGGCCATTGGAAGAACAGAGATTATTTTACACATAAAAATAACATACCCCACAAAAGATAGGGAATTGATATGAGGATAAAGACATCCAGGTAATTTGTAGGCCAACTTTTAAGTTTTCCATACTTTATCAACAATGTGTAATTACAATTAATATGTTGGACTCGTACTCAGATGATATTAAAACCACAAAGGTTATAGACCGACCAAAAAGGGTTGAATAGCGTGGGAAACATGCATACGGGGAACATGCATACGGCGTGCGTCGCCATTTTCGTCGTCTGCTGAATTTTAACGTTGCCGGGACGTTAAATTCTAAAATCGTTCTGTTTACCCATAAAGGATCTGTGTTGGTCTTAATCATTTCGGGTGAGGCTTTGTATATAAAAGCCTTACAACCATGCAAAAAATGTCGATTTTGAAAAAATCTTGAGGGGCGGCACTATTTGCCAATGTGACAGTGTTTTTGGTTCTTTAAGACAAGGAGCACTAAGTACTGCTGCGAAAAAGTCTCTTTGCCGATTAAACGCAGTTTATTTCTTGCCGCGCGGCCCCCCGTTATGACCGATCATGGAAAACGACGCTGAAGATAGTGCATGAAAAATATTATTCAATTCTTGTAAATTGTATCTAATATAAAATGCAACAATTTAGCAAAACAAATCAAAATTGGGGCAAAAAATATCCAAAAAATAAACACGGTCGGGCGAATAGGGGCCAGAAACTAGTGTATGCCCCGTGTCATAATAGGTAGTTGAATGGATTATTCGGGTAGAATATTGCAAACCATTTCCCCCATTTAATGTATCATATATTATCAAAAAGCTTTTACATTTTACGAGGCCATCTTGTATATTTGAAGGGGGAGGGTTTGTACGGGGAGGGAAATATAAGTAGGTTTAATTGTAATAACATTTTATTCACATCCTTAGCATTATAAAATAGAGTTTGCCCTATCTGTGGGTTATAAAGTTTAATAGATAAAGGGTAAGAAGGTTCAAAGTCATCCTGAGGTTAATGTTTGCGGAGGTTTAAATTTTGATCAAAGGTCACAAATTTTCCATTTAATTACAAAGGCCCAGAAAATATAGCGGTTCATTCCTTCTATGATTTGGTTCACCCAATTGAGGTCAAATGTAAAATGGTGTATGTGGCCTATGGAGGTCCTAATTAATCGTTACCATCAAGGTACATATGGAAAATGTCAAATGTAGAGCAAATGTAGCATTTCTGTGGTGTTAGTTTCATCACATTGGGTAGTAAGAGGTTCTTTGAACTGTGTTAACTAATGTTGTAGTAGGGTAATAATTTACCTTTTACATTATCTCTTGCAAAATGGACATAATAAGTTGCTATAGCTTTTAAACCAATAGACTGGCGTTTTGGAATTTTGAACCCGGTACAAAAGTGTTTAAAAGCCGCAGATGTTTAAAACCCTACCTCGAAAAATTGTTTAAAGCCCAAAATCCGCCACTCACAAATGACTTACCGAGGTGTAAAGGTAAATACTAATGTGTTAATTTGTCTTACAATGCTGAATGCAGAACCAAACACTTTTAAACTGTTTTGGACTAATATGTCTGGCATACTTATATGTTTTAAAAATATTTCAAGGCAAAAACAATCAAAATCTTTATGCTTTTTTTTTGTTGAAAACAGTTATAATTTATTAAGAATTAAATTTCGAATAGTAGTCATACATATTGATGCATAGCCAACTATAAGGGTTCACCAAAATTAAGGTTCCCCTAATGCAAGGAACCTTTCCATTGCATAACTTACTTGAACTGATGTTGAGGAAAATGTCTAAAAAGTTTTGAAGAGAGGAAACATTTGACTAACCACAAAGTTGTTGCTTAAAAAAACAGGGTGGTATAGCACACACTACTTTTTTAAAAAAATGAAGAGTTTTCAGAAAAAAGGGTCACTTTGCGGTAGATAGAATGACAAAAATATCAATTTACACAAACGCTTTCATTTCTTCTTTTTTAAAATTCACGAGAGTAAGCTTTACCATTCATCAGTATCAAGTAAAGTAATTATGTCTTTGCCACATGGAACTTTTTTTTCATAAAAGAAAGATATAATTTTTGAAATCAAATTAAGGGTCTTTTTAGCTTATCATATATGGTTAAAACCCCTCATGTTTATGACACCGTTTTGTGAGTGAGACAGCAAAACCCGTTGTGTTTGAAAAATGCAAATGGTGCAAACCAGTGTTCCTTGTTCCAACCACAGTAGCGCCAATGTCACCTAATCTCAACCCGATAGAGAACCGGTTGACTGAGAAGTAGATTGACACATAAAGGAATACCTACAATGGCATCAATGGAAATTATCAGCCGAGCATGGATACCACATTCCTCAACAGGACCATCTGGTAGGACAGTATGGGTAAAGTGTTGTACAAGGCTGCAATGATGATCGGTGCAGATAGAGAAACATGACAGCAACTTTAAAGCTTATTTTGCATTTGAAAAGGGCATTTGAAACATTACGTCTGTCTTTCATATTTTTTAGTTTGGTGGTCTGCGCTTGATTTTGTTTTTGTTTTTTTGCTTTTTTCGTTTTTGTTTTTTGCTTATGCGTTAATTTTTTTTACTCCACCAACTGTGAGGCAAGAACGAAAAATGTTTCCTCTCTTTAAACCTTTTAAAAATTTTTATAATGCAGATACAATGAAGTTATTGAAACGAAAGTCATTAATTGTAGGAGGACCTTATTTTTTGATAACCCCTTGATTAGATAAGGGCAATTCCAACTTTCATCAGTACTTTATTACAATCTACGACACCCACAAACAGACACATACTTATACTGGGAAATAGATATAACCAAAGTAATGATCTGTTGGTAGTTGTTTGTGGTTCTTTTCTTTAGTTCATATTTTTTTACAGATTTTCAAGTTAATTTCATACTTGTAAAATTCATTACAAATAACAATTGAGAGTCGCAGAAACGCAAACCAATTTCCTTATTCCGTCACTGATAATCCACTTTATATCATAGTATTTGAAATTTGTTATTTTACGTTCGCGTGGGGGTGGAATTTGTCCGGCAATGTCCAGCCCAATGTATTATAAATTGACTAATATTATTAGTATTCACTATCGCTTCATTCAGTCCCCTCCCAATAATATGTGCCTCTTTTTGAAATGGTCCTAGATTGTATTTCTTGAATTTATATTATTACAATTTAAGATACACGGCTCTTTATTAGTCGTGCTCCTTTCTATATAAGTGTATTTCCTCTTGTGCTCAAGTGTTTTGTTTTGCTTTGGCATGTGTGAATTTTTAACCTTATAATTCTGTTTATGAACACCTGAGGAATATGAACGACAAGATTCTTAAATTCAATTCCAAACGACTTTTTAGCTTTGCGATTTTATTGAAACAAATTCCAAATAGAATGACACCAAAATAAGTATTGGTGACAGAGTAATGAAGATGGTTTGCGTTTCTGCGACAACTTGCCTTTTGTACCAAGCTCAATTATACACACCTGCGAAATTAACTGTGAAACTATATTATTGTTGGTTTTTTATCTGATTGAAGAAAAGGGTAGACGTTTCATATAGAAGTCACATGGATGCAAATGAGGTTTTGCCATTCATTCGGTTCATCCTCTAAGTAAGACCTCATGAAATTAGCCTAGCATGAAATCTTCTATAAGAGGATCAAAGGATTACAAGGATTGTACAGCTTTATTCCGTAAAAGAGTCTTTACTCTAGTCTAACTCATGAATATCTTACACCAAGGTAAGACCATTCATTCCGTCAAGCACTATTGCACAACATCAAACAGCGCGTGACGGAATCAATTGTAATACCTCATTTGCATCCATGGGACTTCTATATGAAACGTCTACCAAGCTTAGAAAAGTGTGTGAGACGATCCACATGACAACCTTATAGGGCAGACGTTTCATATAGAAGTCCCATTGATGCAAATGAGGTATTGCCATTCATTCCGTCAAGCACTACTGCACAACATTGCACAGCGCATGACGGAATCAATTGTAATACCTGTACCTCGTTTGCATCAATGGGACTTCTATATATGAAACGTCTACCCATTATGGTGGTTAAACCTTACTCCATTTGCATTGGTTTTCTGTAAAACCTTTCACATTGGTGTATATCCTTATCTTCAGTCCCAACATCGCCAAATATACCGTTGAGGCGTGAATCCATCTAGCACCTGTCCAAACAACAAAAACGATGGTGCTTTTCCACAATCTGCCAAATGTATGCCATCTGGGCAATGAATGGCGGCAGTAATGTCACTTCCACACGTACTAAAGCAATAATAGCACATTTTTGAAGAGCGCCCCCAATTTTCAAAACAAATGCGAGTTTCTTTCAAAATTGCATTGCTAATTGGTTAGTAAACTATACCCGTGAATGGTAAGTGCCCACGCCTATCCATTAGCTGTTCGCAAGTCAAGTAAGAGGTAGTTTTCGTCAGGTGGCGCTATTTCATAATGAACGGACAGAAAAATCAGGGATTCCCGATTCTAATTATAAAATTTCTTTTATGACAAATACGCAAGTTTAAGCATTACTTTTCACGACTATAGTTTACTGGACAATTACTAACACAACTGTGCAAAAATGTCAGGCTTTTGAAAATCGGGCGCTTTTCAAGAATATGCTATTATTGCTATAGTTTTCAAAAAATGTACTCATCTAATTAGTGAAACCATTGTAGCATGATTCATTTCAAAACGTTTGAAATTTTTTTTGGATCCCGTCTTTAATAGAGTCACTACGTTTTATCGTAACATTGAAGAATTTCGAATCGAACAGAATTGACGTGAACAGTACAATATGAGCTGAGCTCGTGTGAGCACTTTAGTATACCATGCGTACTAATAAACAAACAAACAAAGTTCCGCGTTCCATTTTGTCTGATTAACGGCATTTTACAAATGCAATCCGTTCGGGGATTAAGACCCATTGGCATTTTTTGTTATCAAAAACCAATAACAACTAAATATAATTGCTTCAAACTTGTCTTGTAAACGTTTACAAGAATAATCACAATGACAAATCTATGATGACAAGACTCCAAATATTGCTTTATAATTTAAAATACAATTCGAGAAGTGGCTTTACACTACAAGACATTTCTTGATATACGCATAAATGCAGACAAGTAGCACTTTTAAACGCTTGGTTTTACACACACACTCCCCCAATACAGCTGTTCTAATTCATATCCAGTCAACTTATTCTAAAACCCTTATAGTATAGTTTGATATGTCAGATATTTAGATCCCGTGGGATTTTCGTGCCAAAATTGATTTTATTGGCTAACTTTGTCAATTTTGAGGTGCTGATTTCAAAAAAGTTAGGTGCCATTTTTTTCAACCACGCCTTCAGCCGCCATTTTGAATTTCAAAATGGCCGCCATTTTAAAAAAAAAAAAAAAAAAAAGCTTTCAATGGAATCCCTGGTATCACAAACATGGGTATTGCCACCAATTTTACTCCTCTAAGTTGCTCCTAAGCCGAGATATAGGACAAAAAATACTGAAAAATGGCGGCCATTTTGAAATCCAAAATGGCGACTGAAGGCATGGTTGAAAAAAATGGCACCTAAGATTTTTGAAATCAGCACCCCAAAATTGACAAAGTAAGCTAATAAAATCAATTTTGGCACAAAAATCCCACGGGAAAACATAACATATTCTAAAACCCTTACGTTCTTTTAAAAAGTGGATATGGTAGAATATAAGCGGGAAGATTGAACAGTTGGAGGAAAACGGATATAAATATATATCAACACAATGTCACAACGTGAGCCATAAAACCGGTGTTAAGGGAATCATAGTCTCCCTGGAGCCATGGTTCCGACTTTCATATAACAGAATAAAGCCTAAAGTAGCATTGCGCGTTGAATATCCAATACTTTACTGTACACGCCGCGCTGTGCAATAAGTCCAGTTGACTATTATTCGGCTATGACGGTGAGTAGTGTAACCGGGACTGAATATACACCTCCTTATTTAAACTTTGAATTAGACTTTAGTGACGCCGATATTTCCGATATTACTCCATTGCAGCAACCATAGCAGCTCATAGCTAGCAACACAGACAATCACATTCGCACCGAATCACACCCCTTAAACCAGCCCCGTGAATTGTTTACCTCGTCATTACAACACTCATACAGATGAGTCCAATCACCTGATACCGATCAATCCTGTATACAATGTTAACTTCATTATGATGTAGTATGTTGTAGTAATCTGACGGAATAGTCTGCAGTGTTAATCAAAAATGATAAATGTATAAATTTTGCACGCCTCAAAAGTTACAACTTTACATAAGAGCCAGCCGAGTTTGTTGCCCACTTTGCAAGTTGGCGCCAATGATTTCCACTGCTAGGTGCGTAGCAGCTTCAAATGATAGATGACATAATGACGCTCTTCCTCTTGTAAATACCTGTAAAGGAATCGTCGCGTTTAGGACAAACATCAACGATCAGGCGCAACTATTATTTAAAATAAATGTGGAACCTGTATCGTCACCTGTTGTAAACGGTATAAGGCTTCAACAATCGGGTGAATACGCCGCCTAAAGACCACGACGAACCGTATCACCTGCGTTTAGCAAGGAAATGCTGAGGCTTTCCTGGTATGATTACTATACAGATGGCTATTAGCCGCTCGGCCAAGGCTCGGCAGTTTATAAGTATTTGGTGACGTTGTAGATGTCGTTAGCCTGTGCTAAATCAACAAAATTTCTATATGGCTTGGTAGGTGTAGCAGCTTAAATATAGAGCAGCTTAATGTAGCAGCTTAATGTATATACATAAGACAGAGATTTGAACAGTGCCAAACATTGATTGACAAAAAGATGGCATTTTTCTACCTATATGATAGTTTGAAAATACCCATATCGACTTAACGGAGGCACGTACTTTCTCTATCCAAATGGTGCTTTAAAGGTGTATTTAGTGATTGTAGCGAAAGGTTAGTAAAGGGCTAGGTAAAATACCTGCAATGACAAATCTCGTACCTGAATTGTGAATTAAAGGGGTTTAATGCAGAGACAAATAATCAATATCCTTAAATAAAAAACCATACTTCAAATACTTTCAAAAAAAAACCTTATTAAAAACAATTGCATGTCTAAAAGGTACATAAATTATGAATTTTACTACAAAAATCAACAGCATTTTGTAATCCACCACCTCATCAGATTAGTGATCTTTAACAACAGGTTTAGTGACAAAACACAATAGGAATGGTATGAATTGTACTGAGTTGCTGAACATGTGCTCTTTTTAACCGTCAAAAAAAAACATTTTTTTTTACCCGGTCACCATGAAGGGCGACATCGGTGACAGTTGGTTTCACACGGTGTAAAATATACAAATTATTTTCAAATAAGTGGAATTCGTTGTAGTCGTTTTTTTCAGCATATTTAATGATTTTTCTTTGTCATGACAAGCCCCTCTAAATCAAAGACAGCACGGAACACGACCTAGTCTGCACGCCGAGCTCGGACAACCTGCTGCTTTTAGCAATGAGTTTGATATGGGATAAGCCAGTAATTAATTAAGACGATATGCGACTCACGAGATTGTTGAAAGCTTCTTCCGGATATTGACGTGTCACTATTGTTAAAAGTAAGACTTATTACGCCGGCAAGAGTTATTTTTGAGACACAAATCGCAGCCAAAACGTCACAAGTCATAGCTATCCCTTTTGGAGTTGGTTGTTTCAAGGGGAAAAGTTCCCGCAGGCAAAATCAGAAATGCTTAATTCTATTTTTTATTTAAATTAAACATTTCCCGTTTTATTCTGGTAGATGATTTTGAAAGAAAGACTTATTAACATTGGTGACAGTATGTTACTCCTTGTTAATAACCGCTATACGTTTTTTTTTTTAACCGTAAGTCCTTGCGTTTATGGCATTTCCCCCCTGGCAAGTGCTGATAAAGTTGATTATAACAGCCCGATCAGTTAATACCGCTCCACTGTGCGTTGCTTTGCCGAGATATCGATCACCAGTTAAGGGTTCCGTTCATACTTCCCTGCAATGCAGTGCAGTTCTGCTGCTGCAATACCGATATATCGATCACTTTCTACTGCACCGATGATCCAACCCACTGCAATGCAAGTTAAAACGAAAATATTTTTAATTTAACTTTGTTGCAGTACTGCCTTGCAGCATCTTGGCAGAGACGGTGATTCGGGCACTGCAACTCAACTCACTGCACTGCAATACAGTGGAAGTGTGTAACGGACCTTAAAAATGAATTTACTTTATTGCGGTACCGCAAGCAGTAGTCTTGGGTAGAGACTGTAATTCGAACGCAACGCACTACTCACCGCAACGTAGATGCATGGAAGTAATGAACGAACCTTTTCTGAACCACAGCAATCCGCGTATCGGTCTGCTCATAGCACTGAGACTGCGCTAGCTACTGTGGTTTATGATAACATCTGCAGACTGTAGACATTGGCCTAGTTGATGCTTATTGTTTATTTTGACTCGCATGTAGCATTTGATACCGTGAACTATAAGACCCTTTTGCAGCGGTTACCTCAGGACTTTGGTATTAATGACACGGTTAAAATATTTGGTTGTAGTCTTATCTTCACTCTAGGACTTGTCAGGAGAGACTTATGGGAGCCTTTTCTGTAGCTGTCGATCTCGATTCTGTCTCGGGTCCTCACGCATTTGTTTACTGCACGTGCATCATTCGCCACATATTTACGCGAGCATGATATCCATTACTTACCGATGATGTCCAGGCTTTGACTACCTTTGATCCGTGTCCTCCTGGAGATGCTGTTTTTTAACCTTGTTCAACGTATCTCAATACCTCATGGATGACTGCAAATAAGCCTATGCTGAACCAGTCTAAGACTGAACTTTCTATTGCTTGTTCTCATTGTCACTATGATCAAATGAGGCACCTGACTCTCCATGATGATGCTACGGAGATCCATTGTTCTCCCTCGATAAGGAACTTAGGCGTTGTCTTTGATCATGGTATGACGAAGTTTAATCACACCACTACGGTTTCTAACTCTCAGATTCTGCAGCTTGCCAACCTCAACCGTGTCAGAAGGGTCCTTGATTTTAAGTCCTGCAAGAATGCTTTTCGGGCTCTGGTCCTTCCCAGACTCGACATTTTAGCTCTCTGCTAAATAAGGTTTTGGATAGGTTCTGCTATATTAAAAGAATAATCAAATAATATTTTGCTTGATACTTTCCATCTTCAAGAAGTTAGTGAAAATTTTGTTAATTAGCTCTACAATCGCAAAAAAGAGCAAAGGTATTGACCTTTGTGGCATCTCTGCACGTTTTGTTAAAGATACTTCCGAGATTATCAAATTTAAGGCCCATTTTACATTGCCAACTCTTGTCTTTGAGATCCGGTGCTGTTCCAAATGAAATGAAACTTGCTAAAGTTATTCCACTTTATAAAACGAAATGCAGACTTGACGCCGGAAAGTACCGTGAAACCGGTCAGCATTCTTTCTGTTGTGTCAAGAGTTTTGGAAAAAACAGTTTTTCTTCCATTGAACAAGTACCTGGTTGAGAATGGCCCTCTTAACCAATTTCAATCTGGTTGGTCTAGATGGTCATATCCTACCGAAAATTCACTGCCTTATTCATTTACAAGATGTTGTAATTTATGTTGGACTCGAATGTAGCATTTGATACCGTTCAATCAATCGATTGGTTCCATTGGAGGCAGATTGTTAATATAAATGGTTTTGAATCTGATCCTCTTACCTCAAGGCAGTGTCGTGGGTCCACTCTTATTTTTATATTACGTTAATGACATGCATATTACTGATTATTGTTACAATATGCGGTCGATAGCGTTTTGTTATGTTCTGAAGAAGATCCCGCTAAAATCGCTCATAATCTTCGCACTAAATTAGAAAGTTGTAATAAGTGGCTAATTGAAAACAAGTTGTCTTTGTACGTGGGGAAAACTTAATTGATTCTTTTCGGGGTGAAGTGGAAACTAATAATTACACTGATTTTTCTGTTATACCAAGTGATGATCAAGTTATCAAACCCAAACAATCAGTAGTCTACCTTGGTTTTGAATTAAACCAACATCTTGATGCTGAACAAATAGTACATGTGGAAATGTATCTTTGTGAAAATTACATATACAATCTTGCAACCAATTTTTTCTCTAAATCAAAATTGTATGATGATTCCAAAAATCTTTTTTTTTTTTTTTGTTATTTTTAAAGTGTGTTCTTAGATGTATTCTAGGGACAAGACTTATACAGGGTCAAAATATAAAAAGGGTCGAAATGTATTTTAAAGTATACTATGATCATATTCAGTACCTTACAAGGATTTCAGAAAGGTATAGTTTGCCCTATCTTCTTATCGTGTCCAAACACACTGGTACTCAAATATGCTCCAGCCAAAGATGGGTACAACGTCTGGCTGCTTCATTGAATTTCACAAGGTCCTTGTCTGTGCGTTGTTGCTCCAACAGTGGGCAGACCAAGAGATGTTCCATTGTCTGTGGTGCTGTTCCACAACCACAGGTAGTGTCCTGATCTGCTTCCAGGTAGCCCCACTTCTGCAAAGAAACTTTAGACCGGCCGATTATGGTTCTCAATCTGTTGAGGCATCGCCATTCAGTCCATAAGGAGTCAGCTTCAGGTGGAAGATGTTCAGTGGGTTCAATACCAATAGATATTACTTGGTTGATAGCAAGTATTTCTTTCCACAATGCAACTCTCTTAAGCTCCTTAGAAACTGATTCAAGAGGTTGGACTTTGCTTAAGAAACTCTTTAAGGTGGTTGGCGGCAGGTCTCTGTCCGGACATAGGGTGCTTCACATTAGACACTTGCCAGCTACGCTCTTGCATGCTCGCTACACTACGACGGATGTCTGGTGGAGCAATTCCTGCTAGGATGTGTAAGTTCTCCGTTGGTGTTGGACGAAGACATCCTGTGATAAGCCGGCAGGAGGCATTTAATGCTGAATCAAGCACTGTTAGAAAAAAAATAACGTTTTATAACGGTAGAATACCGGAATCCCAGCTGCCAGTATTCTACCGTTAAAATATGGTGCATCGTAGAAAGTATATTTACTGTATTTATTCTTGAGCATTTTAATGACTTTAACACAAAATATGTGTTTTCTTCATACAAACATCGATAAAACATCAAAACTTCTCTTCAGTCATAACGGAAAAATCATCTTAAGGGTTGTGTTATTTAACGGTAGAATACCAGGAGCAGGATTCCGGTATTTTACCGTTAAACAACAGAAGTGTTTAACAGTGAGGAGTGAGTTCATCCAAAGCTTTGGAGAGTCTCTCTTTTACATCTGTGAAGTTTGCATCTTGTGCGCTAATTCCAAGATTGTCTGCATAGATAAAACGACAGGTTCCTGCACTCCAAGGTTGGTCGTTGGTATAGATGTTGAACAGGTAGGCTATTTAAATTAGGATAAATGATGCCTTAACCCAAAACTAATTGCAAAATAATAATTTTCTCAAAAATTGTATTGAGTAAAACCTTTAAGAACAACATATCAAAAGTTTACCAAAATCAAGGGAGTGGAATGTAAGATTTATACAGGGGTCAAAATGTGAAAAGGGTCAAAAACGAGTCGAAAAGTATACATCAAGGGAAAAAAGGGTATAGTTTGCCCTATCTGCAGGTTGTAGTTCAGTAGTTATGAGCCAAAACAGGTTGAAGGTCACAATGGCGGTAAAATTTCAGATATATCCGTTCGTTATAAAAATGATGTCAAATTGTTCGTCTAATTGTATCTGAACCGAAAATATACTAGTTGCACCATCTCTGATATTTGTTGCATAATTGGAATGAAAAATGTGACTGGGGGCTACAGGGTCTATAGGAGGTCACTTGTCATAACTCTGTAAAATCCGACCATTCTGTAAATTTAACCCCAGGATGACCTTGAACTGTCATGTGCCTATTATACTAAAACTATAAATCATAGATAGGGCAAACTATACCTTTCTTAACCTTAGAAGTAGCCCCATAAATGTGTATATCTTTTAAATCAATTCAAACAATTTTAGTTTTTTACCCCTGTACAAATGTTGCCTCTTATTTCTACATGTTCCACTAGGTTGATTTTGGTAAACATTTATATATTAATTTTGGACAATATTACGGTATATTAACACCAAAATTGTCAAATCATAAAATTACTGCACTAAGTGTCTCTATTAGTCAACCGTATTTTGACAACAGTCACTGTTTACGCACGTGTAAGTACTTACCATGATGTAGTATTTTTAAAAATCAGTCGTACAGAGTTAGTTAGATTTGTTAGGTTTCAATATCTTGATTGTGCAATATTGTTATACTTTTAAATGTTGAATATGCCGAATAAAATCAAACCAGTGTCTCTATTAGTCAACCGTATTTTGACAACAGTCACTGTTTACGCACGCGCAAGTACTTATCATGATGTAGTCTTTTTAAAAATCAGTGCAGAATGATACTATCAAAATATGGTAGTAATATTAATAACAGTGCTAATACAATTTTTAAAAGTTTACTAAGTTTTGCCTCCCAGATATCTGTTTTCACCTTGGCCCATTTCTCATCTAACTCCTACGCTAACCGCATCCTTGAAACTAGCTCAACCCTAAACCGATTTTTAGCTTCAAAACAAGTTAGTTGTATGAAGTAGGATTTCGAAGAAAGTTCAAGATCAATTGATACACCCACTTTCCCTGCCTTCATCTGCCTAGTTAAACAAAATAGGCCAAAAACGTTTGTCTACCGCACAAATAACTTTTCAAAATTGGCATTTTATTGCCCCCATTTACTTTTTGAGGTTATTTGATTTAGGGGGGTGTTTTTCGCAAAAAACCTAGTTCTTCTCGTGCTAAACTTAGTTTTAAGATAGACAATAGTTTTTTTCTAGATAACATTTTTTATTTATTCTACAGAGATAAATATATATTTTTTTCTAATTGATAGACAAAGTTTTTTGATAACAATGTTTTTGATCAATAAGTTTTTTTTCTCTTAGTAAACATGTTTTTTCTCCTGATAACATTTTTTCCCTTGATAAACTAAGTAAATTTATCAAATAAAAAACTGTTTTTCAAGAGATACACTATGTAATCAATAGAAAAAAACTAATTTGTCTAGATAAACATAGTTTATCGGAGTTGTGGTTAGTCAGCCTGCCATTGGAAGCTCTTACCATACAGGGAATCCTAAGTAAATAGGGACACTATGTACCTCACAACTTGGTGGCGGCATTGCGCTATTATTGAAGGGAATATGAATTCAATAGTTGTGAAACCTGCTTATGATGTACTCTACCTATATAGTCCAGGAACTTTAGGTCTGTGTAGCCAGAAGGCCGGAAATACAATAGTACAAGCTGATTTTGGCTGGATAGTTTCCTAATATTGTAAAGAGCAACATATTGTGGCGGGAACCCCCTTTCCCCTTCCTATGGATCGAGTGATGGCGTGGGTAAGTTTCAGAGGCAGAACTCTGCGCCCTTGTACTATCGAGAACCACTGAAGGACACATATCCCTTCGTCTTTAAGTTCTAAGTTTAGTTGATTGTCATCTACATCTACAGCATACATTTGTTACAGCACCTGCAGTGATGAAGGCACGGAGAGATTTGCGCTGGACGGGGAAGACCACACGTCTCGCAAGGCCTCGCGCGCTGTGATTGGTCAACTACCGTCACCTGACTTTGCATATCATAGAGTTGCATGACAGATATCCATTATCAATTTAATCAGAGTATATCAACAATCCCCCCCCCCCGCAATAATAATATATAAAAATGAGGCTGACAATATTTTGTGTGAAACACTGCTTGGCAATTCCATTACCGCTACACAGCCTCCCTCCCAGAATGTGCCGTCCCGGCACATCGACGCGACGGCCACAGCGGGATTGGAATTGCCACTACACTAGAAGCCATTATTACGAGTGGCGTAACCATCGGGGCAGGGGGGCGCAAGCCCCCCCAAACAGAACCCTGCCTCCCCCTTCAGCCCCCCAAATGAACTGCCTTTTTGTACAGTGTCTTGAGAAGGACCCAAAATTTGGCCCCCTCACGAAAAACTTGGCACCCCTTCAAGCCCCCCCATTTGCAAAGGTCTGGTTACGCCACACTGCATTATTACTTTGGCTATACGTTTAAATTTACATACAGGTGTTTTTCAATGCTTAAGAGTGTCCACCTGTAGGTGTCAGTTAACTCCCTTCTCTCGGCCGGTCGTCACCCCACTTCTTTTGTAAATTCGTAAAGTAGTCCCCGTTCGTCTGTCAGTTCCTGAGAGTAACGCCCAGGTGTCCTCTAGTCATATCCGTCTGATTCTGACCCAACACTCACTCCAGACCTTCACGGATCGCCTTGCCCGCTTGACTGATTGGATAATAATCTAATGCGGCCTGCAACCCGCAAATCACCTCGCCCATGTGGCTGATTGGTTAGTATTCTAATGCTGCCTAAACTCGCAAATCACCTCGCCCGTGTGGCTGATTGGATACTACAGTAGTGCGGCTTGCTAGCCGCAAATCACCTCGCCCGTGTGGCTGATTGGTTAGTACTCTAGTGTGGCTTACGAGCCGCAAATCACCTCGCCCATGTGGCTGATTGGAAGATACACTAATGTGGCTTACGAGCCGCGAATCACCTCGCCCGTGTGGCTGATTGGAAGACACTATCGTGTGGCTTAGGAACCACGAATCACCTCGCCCGTGTGGCTGATTGGATAATACTCTAATGTGGCTTACGAGCCGCGAATCACCTCGCCCGTGTGGCTGATTGGATAACATACTTCTAATTAACCTCAAATAATGCTGGTCATTGCCTATTACAAAATCTCGTCTTGGTTACTGTCAGAAGTCACTAAAATACTTTCATGAACCCAGCGCTCACCTATCCACTCCTCAATTCCTCTAAAAACACTTTCCTACTTCCTCTCGTTCAGATTAACGAGCAAATTGTACATTCAATATCAGCCCATCACTGCCGGGGTTTTCCTGATGTGAGAAGGGTGTAACTGGGACTCAGTGGAATAGTACCCCGAGTGCCTACCTTTGTCCTGGTGCCCATTGTCACATAAACAAAAAATACTTCTAATGTTGTAACCACCATTAAATATACATTGATTCTATAAACCTCCAGCGCCTAAATCCGGACATTTTTTGTGGCATCACATGCACTTGATCAGTCACATACACTTGATCATATTAGCTCTGCACTTCCCTCAACTTTCTGATTGATCACTCATATTTACATTGGTAATCATAGAGTCCATCTCTTCCTGCAGTACCATCCTTCCCCTGATCAAACCTCAACCCAATATTGCATCACAATATATTTACAATGATTATAGTTTTATAAAATCATCTCTTTTCTGCCATCATCCTTGTCTGCTTGGATCTCCCTGACTCAAGCCTCAACTTAGTATTGCGATCCAATATTTAACAATGATTAAATCCATAAAATTATCTCCTCCCCTGCCACATCCCCTTGTCTGATTGGTCCTATCTTAAAACTGCTATCACAATATTTACGATGATTGGCGATCTATAAACTCATCTCCTTCTCCTGCCACATCCTTCTCTGATCGGACCCTTCAACTTAACATTGCAATCACAAATTTTACACGATTTTGTAATCTGGTAGAATTCATCTCCCTCCTCCTGCCACCATCCTTGTCTGATTGGATCTCCCGTATCAAGCCTAAACCGATTTCGCTTCAAACAAGTTTAACGTAGTTTTCGAAGAAAGCTCAAGATCAATTGATACACCCACTTTCATTGCTCATTAACCTTTTTGTTCAGAACCTACACATTTATATTTTCACTTACTCAAATTATAAGCCGTTTGTCTAAATTTGCTGTTTGGCCTGTTTTTTTCGGCCGGTGACGTGGCTGATTAATCTGTTGAATATTTTTTTTTAGGGGATACTTCGAAAACACCGATTTTTTCCAATGTTTTTTTTTTTCTTTTTGATCGGGGACCTACTTTCGAATAATTATCCCTTTCTCTGGATGGCAACAGTAGCAACCAAATCGGATGATGTAAACGGTATTGAAAAGCCAAGACGTCTTTTGTGGATAGGATGTAATATTACATCACTATTTTATATTTTCCACCTCCAACGAGGGGCGTTGCACTTGACTCATTTTTTTGTGACACTCTGTATTGACTTTAACGATATCATGTCAAAATTGAACAATATTTAGGTAGTCCCTCTACGCCTGTGTCAGGGGCTGTACAATAGTTTTTACTCCTATGGAAGGTTTTATTTTCAAGTGCAATATCTAATTATGTTGCCCTGCCTTCATCTTCATTACATGCTAAAATGCTTAAAGGCACATAATGGCATAAAAATGACATAATGAAAAGGACCTTACTGACTGAAATCACTTCCACGATTTTTGAAACAAATTGGATTTTACTTGTCTGTACAAACCGTAAAAACAGGAAAGTTCCGGGAGGTGGCAGTTTGTGGCAATTTTCCTGGAACAGAAAAGCAAGGATTCCAATCCCTGACATAAACAGTGGTATCTTAGCTGTTTTGGGCGACACAATTCAAAAGGATCCAGACTGAATTCAGGCATTAATCTTCAGATATTGATCTGGCAAAGTGAAAGATGATTAGCCCGGGATTAGCACATATACCACAGCATAGTCTGTGAGCTGCCATACAAACATGCTTTCAGTTTGGTAAATGCTGGCAGTAATGTCAGCACCTGTTCCAGAAATTGCCACAAACCTGCCACCTCCCCCCCGGACCTCTTCCTGTTTTCAAACTCGTGGAAGTGAATTCAGTTTATAAAAAAAACAAGTCGATTCAACCCATCGTGTCACCTCTAGTAAACTTTTCCGAATGTATGGGCATTGATGAGGGGCAATGTGCTGTGAGTTTTGGTGAAATTAAAATCGGATTAAAATCCCAAGCTAAATCTATTGAAAAATGTAGTCCGAGAGCAGAGAGAAATCAATTCTATACTTAATGAAAGCATTCGAGTCAGCGTAAGCGCATTTGTAGCTACAAAACCAAGCTCTCAAACATCCTGTCTAATCGTAACTGCTTCAGTGTTATTCAATGTAACAGGTGAGTTGAATGTTACTGACTATTGCGCGCCCGTGTTTTGGATACGAAGGAACCACAAAAATGCCTTGGAAAATGATGGCAACCAGGAATGAAAAGCCAGATTATTTCAATTCGTTCATGAACAGGTGGAATCGGGCCTCATGATTCTTTTTATGGTACTAATCCAACTAATCGACTCTGTCCAAAAACTTTCTCTGGTGACACGATGGGTGAATCTACTATAATTATCTAGATAACATAGTTTATCGGAATAGTGTGGTCAGTCAGCCTGCCATATGGGGAAGCTGTTACCGGGATCCTAAGTAAATGTACCTCACAGCTTGGTGGCGGCATTGCGCTATTATTGAAGGCAACTATGAATTACATAGTGTCACACCATGCTCAATAAACCTGTTTATGAGGTACTTGTAACCGTATGTACGTGCCCACAGTCATCTGTCTATGTGTTTCAGCGTGTGTTGCACGCATCGTTTTTATGACGTATGGTTCAAAATAACAAAACAAAAGTCATCAGCATATAGTAACCTTTACTGAAGCGCGTGTAAGAAACGGAGTGGTTCCTCATGAGAGAGTGCCTAGCTACCATAGCAACATGTACGGAATACCGTGACCTTGTAGACGAGGCCATTTGGGTACAGTGCTGAAACAAATGATGCATACAGCACTCAATGGAGAACACATTAGACAGATGGGTGGTAGGACCAAAGAGGTTATATATAGATAGAGAGGCAAAACGTTACGTCCATCTTTAGAACTTCATCGTCTCGCATGTTTTGCCGACCACAAGAAAACATAGAGTACCAACAATAGAAGCAATGGCTGCCTCCGCTTCTTCCACATACTGTGGGTGCCGCTTGCATATACACTAATCGTAGTGATACAAATTGATGTATGTGTTGAGGTGGCCAGGTGTAATAATAGTGCACCTGGATCAGGTTGCTAAGATACTCTTTTTTCTCATAATGCAATGCGCGCTTAGGTGAAAAGATGTATCATTGAGGCGGTTTATTTAAATCAAGACGACTGACGTTCATTTCATTCGTTGTGTGGCCATGGGTAGGACAAAATTTAACCACCCAATAGCACCCAACATCCAACCAACTGATATTTTGCCGGATTGTTTGTATCGATTTAACATTATGTGTGTATACAAGCACCCAAACTAATAATTATTCCGTGCAATATTCAAAATGTCAGCGCCCAGCACGGACGACTGGTTTTGAATGGGCTTCACTCCCTTGGGTAGGACACTCAGTCACACGGACACCGGGGACGAAGTATGGATGATGGAAGATTCAAAGCAGTATTGAATCACACACACCCGGGGGGGGGCAATTCAATGGCGCGCTTCCAAACCCAGAGCATTCGTGACAGAGGACTGAAAAAATAGGGGGCTTTGGTGAGAGAACAGCCCAAAACGACACCAAAATAGGGTTTCCGGGTGACAAATTGCAAAATGTCCTAAAAATGGGGTCTTTTTGGAAATGTTTGCAAAAATTTCACCCAAAAATAGGGTTCTTGGGGGAAAAAATGTTAAATTAGGGATGGGATCTTTGTGTAACAGTGGTAAAATTTTCAACAAACATATGGGATCTTTGGGTGGTACATTTTCAAATATATGGGGTCTTTGGGGACAAGCGTGCTGAAAATGGGGTCTTAAACAGCCTTACATACGCGTCACCTCCAAGATGGGAGTGCCCCCCCCGGATATCGGAAGATAATTCGCTTGATTGTCCTTTTTAAGTGCTCTTTTTGTTATAAACTCTACCCCAATGTAGGTCGCGATTTTGTTCATTTTATAGGTCGTCTGTCCGTCCGGCCTAGTACTTGTTATGCTTTGACATGGGACTGATACTTTTATCAGGGTTTCAAAGCGACCCAAAGGTCAAGGTCATCTATAGGTCAATTTAATGCCTATCTGCCTGACTGTGTCCGGCTATGATTTTCGTTATGCTTTGACATATGGGATTATATTTTGCATGAAGATATGAGAGGAGGACTGTCTTACATTTGTTATCATGGGTTTCAGAGTGCCCCAAACCCCCCCCCAAAATGGTCAAAGGTCATTTAGAGGTCCAATTTGATAGAAATGCCCTGTGCCACCAAATTGGTAAAAAAACACGAACCTGAGCACAAAACAAATCTGAGGTTAAAAAAAACAAAAAGGTCACACACGTTGGTAATGCATTAGTAGTACTACTAAAAATTAGATCCGTCTGTTTTCCGGCCTAGCATTTTGTTATGCTTTGACATTATGGGCTGATAATGGCATGAAGGTTAGGGGAGGGAAGACAGTCTGACGTTTGTTTTCCGGGTTTCAGATGGACCCCAAAAGGTCAAATTTCATTTTAGAGGTCAATTTGTATAGAAATGCCCTGTGACCCCCAGACTGCGTCAAAAAGGACCATGAACTGATTCACCAGTAGCGCCGCCAGACTTCATTTTCGGGGGGGGGTGGGTGAAATTTCTGTGGGGGGGAGTAAATTTTAGGGGGAAATTTTTTTTTTAAAAAATTAGAGATTTTAAACAATTTTGTCCAAAATCGCGGTGATTGTATGGTTGATCCAGATGTGGTGATTTGCACCCCAAATCAATGATTTTGGCCAAAAATATCTTCTTCTTCTTCGAGGCGGGGGGGGGGGGGGGCTACAGGGGGAAAAGAATTTGGGTAAAAAGGCCCCATGCGCCACTGCCGGAGCCCAAAACAAATGTAGGAGGTCAAAGGTCACACATAGGTAAAGGTCACCCACGGGGGGGTAATACCCTAGAACTACTAAAAATTAGATCGTCGTCTGTTCTTGTTGTCCGGCATTAGGCATTTCGTGATGCTTTGACATATGGGGAGATACTTGGAATGAAGGTAGGGAAGACAGTCTGACGTTTGTTATCCGGGTTTCAGAATGATCCAAAAGATCAATAGTCACTGAGGTCAATTTAAGTAGAAATGCCCTTTTGACCACCAAATTTGGTAAAACGGACCACTGACCTTAGCACCAAAACCAAATCTGGGTAAAAAAAACAAAAAGGTTCACAACGTAGGTAAGATTAGTATACTAAAATTAGTCCGCTGTCGTTCCGGCCTAGCATTTTGTTATGCTTAGACATATGAGGCGGTATTGGCATGAAGGTAGGGGGAGACAGTCTGACAGTTTGTTTACGGGTGTTTTTCAGACGTGACCAAAAGGTCAAATCATGTAGAGGTCATTTGTATAGAAATGCCCTTGTGACCCCAGATTGGTCAAAAGGACCATGACCTGATCAACAGTGGCGGTCTTGCCAGCACAGACCTCATGTTGGGGGGCAGGGGGGGTGAAATTTCTTTTGGGGGGGGTGGGCTTATAACCTGATAATTTTGATAAAATATAAAAAAAATCTAGAGATTTTAACCAATTTTGTTTCCAAACCGCGTTGTTGACCAGTGTGGCTGATTTTTGCCCCCCAAATCCACTGATTTTGGCCAAAAATATTATTTCTTCGAGGGGGGGGGGGGGGGCTACAGGGGGTGATGAAGAAATTTTGGGTAAACATGCACCCATGCGCCACTGCCTGAGCTCCAAAACAAATGCTGAGGTCAATGGTCACACAAGGTGTTAAAGGTGTCACACATGGGCGAGGGTAGGTAATCACCCTAGAACTAACTAAATCTTAGATCTGTCGTCTGTCTGTCTGTCATCATAGATTTCAGTTATGCTTTAACATTATGGGGCTGATACTTGGAATGAAGGTAGGGAAGACAGTATGAGTTTGTTTATTCCGGGTTCAGAATGACCACAAGATCCAAAGGTCATTAGAGGTCAATTTACGTAGAAATGTCCCTTTCGCCCAAATTTGATTCATATGACCTTGTTTTGTTGAGATGTATTTTAGAATAATATTATTTATTTGATATTACTTGAAAAATACAGAAACAGAAACTAAATATATACGACATTCAAAAATTGGCAATGCAAAGCAAGTATAATTCTGGATAAGAGAATGGGTTGCAAAAACCCGATCACAAAGGTGCTCTCATATCCAAAGAAAAACAAAGATACATGCACAGAGAACAAGATCAAAATTGATTTAGGAAACCAAAGGAATAGGCAAGGCAAATGTATGCACAGTGAAAAAGTCAATGATAAACTGACTGAAAAACAATACCCTGTCTATATCAAATGGTTTCCAAAATGAACATAATGAATATTAAAAAAAATACACTCGTTATTTCAATCAGCATTAATTTAGCAAACTTAAAAAGTGTGATTTACAGCCTGCTTTATACGTTATAAAGATTATTGACAACACGTAACACGCAAATCATTCCAAAGACGTGGAAGTGAAATAAACATATGATCATTGAAGAAAGAAGAAGTCCTTGTAGATTGGTGTAAAAGCCTAGTACTCTGCAATTTGCTATGTTGAATCAAACAATCAAAAGAAGCAGGGATCAAATCATGCAAAATCTTAAAACCCAGAACAAGCCTTTTAATTTTGAAAGCATCTTCAAGCAATAACTAGATTCAAATCAAGAGGTCTGCTCAAGTAAGGTCGGCGAGCATCCGCCTTTGGTGATTGCTTAAAAAATAAAGTACGTGTAATTTTCCGTTGCACTTTCTCTAATCTATCCAAATGATTCCTTTGATGAGGTGCCCAAACACGTGCACAGTATGGGGCAAGATGAGAGCTTTGTAGAGGTTAATCAGTGCATTAGAAGACATAATGTGCATCCGATGATGAAGCCAGCCAGACAGGCATTTAACTTCTTTTTGAAAGTTTAACCATGGTACATGTATATGAATTGAACACTGAAGTTTGTGCGAATTTTCCCAAGTGTGGACGCGGAACGACATTTTGGTCAAAAAATGTTTGGCTTCGTTTAAAAAGAAGGGGGGGGGGGCCTTTATAAAATTAAAACCTTTTATATAAAGGCGTTGCTGTATCGATATATCGATTTGGCCTAGTCCAGTTTACGGTTAGCCTATAGTAACATAAGTGTATAGCCTAACGGGGAGTCCACGTGGACTCAACATTTTGTTTTTCGCACGCCATTTTTTAACGCTAAGTAATTTTTGCTTATAGGGGCGTTATTCCTCTGAAATTAGACCATCTTGCTGGCCTTCTTGAATTTAGTACATTGAAACAAACAAAAGTATACTTTAAACTAGTTTCTGTGGGTTAAAACATATCATCTGATCATCTCATTTATCCTTTCATCAAAATTTTTCGCTAATATTCGAGTTCTCTCACATTTCACTACTTTTGGCAGCCATATTGGCCGCCATCTTTGATTTGAAGCATTAGAGCAAAACAAGAATATCAAAAATTAATTTAGGAGGGCTGAAAACATATACCTAACCATTTTATTTGTGCTTTTTTGATATTACGTAGCTGATATATGACTTTTTCAAATTTTGACCAATTTGCAGCCATCATGGCGGCCATCTTGGATATAAAAAAAAAAAAAAAAAAAAAAAAAAAAAAAAAAAAAAAAAAAAAAAAAAAAAAAAAAAAAAAAAAAAAAAAAAAAAAAAAAAAAAGCAGGGGGGGGGGGGGGTACTACATATGGCTTATAGTTTTGGAATTATGGGGTAAAAACTGCAAAAATGGTGAAAAGGTCGATTTTGGTTTGTACAGGGGTCAAAAATTGAAAGTTGCTCCATTTTTTGTAAAACGTGGTTCAAATTATTGGTTCAGCTCATAAAATGAAACTATACTAGGAATAGATTTGACTATCTTACATGGTTGGTTATTATTCAAAATGGCGAATTAAGTCAACAGATTATCAATGCCTAAAGGACTTTGTGGTGTAAAAATTCACACGGAGTCCCCTGCTGGGACAGCAAAACCTTTCCCACGAGTAGGTGTGGTCACATTACAACAAGCGGGATTCGGTGCTGCAAACATCGAAGAGGATGCAGCTTACTGGGGATGGTGAGTGGAAGAATGTTGAGTTTATCGAATACTTGCTTTTTAGTCACCCCTGGTATGAATGGCTTTTGCTCCTTTGATTGTTTTGTTTATCGTTAGTTGTTTTACTGTGTTTGTCATTTTAATCTCATTTATGGATCTTTGCAGTTTGGCTCTGCTATGCACAGCCAAACAAAACTGCCGAATTTTGAACCCCGGTCACGATTATCAATAAGGATCTGTCGTTGGTCGCAACTTTCGGATTTGGTATTATTAGTGTGTGACAACATCACATCCCCCCAAATGTTTCCATATTCTCCCATCGATAATCCAAATTCACTTTACAATTGTTTCCCTGTAAAATGAGAGTTTGATATTTAACAATAAATTACCTTTTTAAGGAAAACATGATTAAATGTAATGAAAATCTTGCGCAAAATTTACATACCGAGGACGAATCGTCGTGTAGCTTCTACCCCTCCAACGATTCCGCGCGTCGTCTGCTTGAAGCGTTCCCAACTTCCGGTGTGTTCGACCCAGCAATTTTTATTGGGTTCATGGCCCCAATGAAGATGACGTGTCACCAATTTAAGCGGGGCCTTTTCAAACACTTTCTATTGATACCAAATTCGGCATAGTTGTGGACAGAACTTCTGCAAAAAACAGGATTTGTGACGCTATTTTCAGGTTCGTTTTTTTTCGCAATTCTAGCCACCTAAATGTTCAATTTGGATGATAAACAAACACATTGCCCATTAAAAAGCGAGTTTGTGTTTATGGAAATATGGAAATTTCTGATGAGAAAATGGTCAAGCTTGAAAAAATCTATCGTTGCGCAAATTTGCGCAAAGGCCATCTGCAAAATCCACGCTCTCCCACTAATCGCACCTGGATTCGTAGCCTTCCAACAGCAGGCTGTATGTAGTATACCATGCGAAGGTATGTGGACAATAAAGGGATTGGTAGAGACTATGTGATCCTACTGAAGTTTGTTTAAAAATCAAGTGGGATAATTTTAAGCAAAGAAAGTGGGAAAAAATCTAAATGACTGAATATTATAAATTTTTTATATCCACAATATTATAAATACAAAATGAAACATGGCATTAAATCGTATGTAATAATAAGGGACTGTTCATTATTTTGAGGGAAGGGGCAGGAGACATGAACTTTATTTATAGGGTATTGATTTTCAACACTTGACAAGAAGAGAGTGGGGAGGGGGGTTATGTGATTTATTTTTTCAATGGGGGGTCTGTTAATTTATTATTCCTAAACCAAGCACCTAGGCTATAATACTCTCAGATTAACTTAAGTTTAGTCTTCGTGGATCTCTCTGAGTTTTGAGAATATGTTTGACAACTCGAATTCGTGAGGGGGATTTTTAAAAAATACCCATTTACACATAAGGTAGTTTTCTGTTTTTACAAGAATATTTACAGAAACTCCAATATATGGTCAGAAATATAAAAAATGTTTTTGACAACATTTGTGCTTTTGTTATATAATTTATTGGGGTGCACCTTGATCTTCCTCCAAATATATAAAGAAATCAGTATTGGAGGGTCGGTTGCAACACAAAGTCCATCAACCCTTAACATAAGAATAGGCATAACTCCGCCATACTTTCATGTATTGAGCTGATTTATGCAACCATTCTTTTTCTTTTGTTTAATTACCTTTACAATGATCCTAATTTGTAGGGTTTCAAACTTAAAAAAAAATCACTTTCAAACCGGACTCCTTAATCACATGCATTCAATTCATCATTATATAATACCGTATTATCCTAAATCCGAACTCGGTCCTTAACGAGTCTTTACTTTATCGTGCTGTCGTTTGGTTCTTGTTTAAAGGGTCCCGGACTGCATTTTTTGGGCGTGGTGGTGTGGGGCGAAGTTCCCTCGGCGAACTATATTATTAGGGATGTCAATGAAAAATTTGAAGTTGAGATAGGTTTAATTTTCTATATAACACAAATTCTCTCTTGCTTCTGGATTAGAATGACATCAAGATATCCCTTGCAGGTGAAGCGGACAGAGATAATTTAATTTTAATGTGCTCCACAATTTGCTAATTTTCTGCTTGAAATAAGGCCAAATAAGAATTGACTACTTGCAATTATGGTTGTGAACAAATGCTAATATAAAATGAGGACTGACATCTTTTGAAATATTTCCCTTCTACATGTGGCGTACAAATCATAAAACAAAACTAGGCCGTTGTGCAGTAGCCTATTTTCTATTTTGGCCTGACAACAGGGTCTTTTGTTCAAGTTTTATTAACAAATGGACCAGGCTATTCTTCAGAAAAATGACGAAGATCCAGACTCATTAAATATGCCAACACATGATTAAAGCTTCATTAATGACTTCATTTACAGAAGATTAAAACATTAGTAACTTGGGTCAACCGTGGGTCCTGATTGCCAATTGGGTGTGATCCTAACATAGTTGGAATGTTTCACCGGAAAGTTGTTAATAATAATTTAAAGATTTGAAATATACAAAGCCTTTCTGATTTTGCTTTGAATTTTTCAGTGGATGTCTCCGAAAAAAGACAAGAAAATGAGAATTTACCGTAAATGCCTTATTTTTTTTTCAAGGAGGATTAAATGGAAAAGTGCCCCCCCCCTCAAAACATGAATCTGTATAGATCATCTTCTTCTAAAAAAGGGTGGCAATGTCATTTAAGTTGTGAATATCAAACCGCAATTGTGATTCAAGATTGGTACATTAAGGTGTCAACAGTGGTCATTTAAAAATGATGGTAGGTCCACTGGGCACAATTTTGTGCAGAGAGAAACACATGGACTTTATAATGTCTAATTTTAGACTTTATTTCTTGTTTATGGATTTAATTTTTACACGATGATAGATAAAGGTTCAAATTATAAGCTATAAATCCCTTTCCCCTAGCCTACAAAAATATTTCCTGAATTTAGAATGTCCAAGAAATTGTTCAAAGTTTTGCCCTTGTGGAGCATTCCACCCACCTTTGGGTGCCATTTTGACATCCCTCTAAAGTTATACTCGGCCCTCGGGCTCGGGGACAGAAAGTAAACCCTTTGAATTGACGAGTCCACGAGCACAAAATACCTTCCCTGTTATAAAAGCGTTAAAAAACAGGGGGCGAAGCGATCAGCGTGCGTATGGCTCGTGGTCGGTGACCCAGCCAAGCAGTCGCTTTCGGTGGCCAAATAGAGGCAGTGCATTGTTTTTCCGCAGAACATGCAGTGGAAGTGGCACAGGGGGTCCAAGTGGAAAGGGGGACGGGGATGTTGCGGGCCGGAAGTTCATTCATGATTTTGGCATATGATCGGAGACCTTTTTTCTTGCAATTTGGTGTATCAAAGGATGCATTGTCTAGTGTTGCTAACTTTTACATGGATCAAATCTTTTTCAGTACCGCAACCCTAGGGTTGTATCCTCGGGTCTTACAAAAACACAGGGTTGCATAGTGGTCGAACAAGTACCCCTTACGAAAACCGATATTAAGGAAACGGGAAAAAAAACAAAAAGCAATGGACCAACGTTATGTGCTCTTCAAAATGCCTTTTTAGAAAGTACTTACAGTTCCTAAACGTCTCCAGCGGCAGTAGTAAAGCCAAAAAGTAGCAAATCATGATAGTACACTAGGGCCTAGGTCGAATGGTAGGGTAAACACGCCGGAAAAATGCAAGGAAATACTTACTCAAGGTATTGGCAAACGCTGCAGTCTCACGTTTATCAATGTGGTTGCGTACATCTTTCGTTTACCATACGGGAACGCCGCGGTCAAAATTTGCATTTGAGGTTGTGCATATGCAAATCGTTATTGTTGTTGCGTGCAGAGCTTAAAGGCAACGAGAGATTTGAGGCCCAGCTATTGTTTTCATAATAGTAATTCATATAGATTAGACGCTCAATAGATTCCCTTACCTGTATTTGGACTACAGAAATGTCTTAAAAGAGAGGAAACAGGTGATTTTGACTTGCATTCTATCAATATAATAAACTAGGCTGAATTTCTATTGCTCCTATACGATATTAGAAATTTCACAATTTTTGTACCAAAGAACCATTTCTCAGCTTAATTCCTGTCAGATGGGATATTTTTTGATGGAACGCTTTACATCAGGCAAAATCAGAATTTTAACATTTTTTAGGGCCAAACCTTTTTGAATCTCTCGTTGCACCTTTAAATTACCCAAGCATCCAGGGGGCCGGCTTGGCTAACACACGATTTGCGATGCAGGGCGCCGCCATTGGAATACAATTTTTTTTTCAAACAGAAATTGAACAATTAGAGTACCTCTTTCTAAATTCTTTTAAATCTTAACGTACACTCACTTACTGAAAATCTAATCTTTTACTGATAAATTCACTGCTCCGTGTACAGGAGTGATGATTTACACTTCTAAACTAGACTGCTAAAGCTGTGATGTCATGGGTCTTAGGAGCAAAGTGAGTTGCTTGGTGACCGATTCATATACTCTGTCCCTTCTGTAGGCTGCAATTTCGCAATCACCTAACGCTCAACTGAAGCCTGTTGAACGAACGTGAAAATTGCAAATGGGGATCGGCTGCCTGTCGCAGCCGATAGCCATAGACCTGACCTCTATCCAGGTCAGGCCGGAGCGTTTTGTTTCCAGATTGGCAGTGACTATATACACGCTGCCGTGTCCTTAAACCCGGAGACTATATACACGGCAACTTCATTTTTCTGCCTTTATAGACGGAGCCATGCTCAATAAAACTCAAGCTTAAAAAGAACCCCAATACATTGAAATATTCCATTTCAGTATAGCATTCTCCTACACAAAGGGAAATTTGAAAGAGTGTATAAACAATCTTAAATTTAATTCACTAGCTGACAATGTCCTAAGCAATGTGCGTTATCAGACTTTCGCATTCATTGCATGTCCGATGTCGGGGCAATGCCCCCCGGGGGGCGATGTGTTTCCGGTCGCAATGTTTGTTTGCGTATCATAACGATGGCGAGTGAATTGTAACTCATACATCATGCCGTGATTCACTTAATCGTGACTACTCCTACATTGCCGACATTAGTTCCGCTTTCAGTAACAAGGAATCCATAAAAATTATTGTCTTGATTTAACAACCTCATTTGATAAGTAACACTCTAAGTTTGCGTATAAGTTGGAATATTGTATAGTGTTTATTGTACAGTTTTCACAGAAGAGAACAAATTGTAACGCCAATGACAGAGTGACTTTTAAAAATACAGAGTTTTCTGAATCACAATGGTCACTGAGGCAAAGGCAACAACCATTTTTAGAGACCAAGATGGGATCTAGTTGCCTCTTTTTAAAATAAGTTGCTAGCTGCATCACTCTACAACAACGTACTAAAAAATAAAAAATAATGGAAGTTCCTAATACAAAAAATAATTAACCAAAACCATGTAAAATAAGAGATTACATAAATGAAGAAAATTTTAAAATAAACAAAATGAAAAATCACAATAAAGACGATGCTTAACTTAAAAACAATTAAAAATACGAACCAAAAAATAAATTAAAGAAATAAAAAGATAACGAAATAATACGAGGTACATATTACAAAAATACAAAATGAACGATTTCAAAAAATAAAAACAATACTAAATTAAAAACATAAAAACCAAAAATAGATTAAAAAGTAACAGAACAAAAAAATCAAAAATAAATTCAAAAGTCTAAAAGACCAAAAACAAATTACAAATTCTGAATAAAAACTACAATATTTTAAAATATAACATTGAAATAAAAATCCAAATGCACATATAAAAAAAACTAAAATACTTGTCAAAATGTAAGGCAATAACAAAAATCTATAAAAATAAAATGAATAATAACATAAACAATGGTAAAATAATTAAAAATACTACCCATATAAAAGAAATTAAAAAAAGTCCGACCTCTAGCCTTATTATTCTATCTCTATGATGAAGCCATCACATCACGGCTGCCGGGTCATGTTTCATTCATACACGGCTGCCGGGTCACGTGACCGTCATACACGGCCGCCGGGCAGCTTTTTGCCGTGTATGTAGCCTCGGCAGTAAGGCTTCACTACATACACGGCTGCCGGGCAGCTAACAACCGGACGCTATATACACGGCGGCCGTGTATATAGTCTTTGCCTTCCAGATTATACCCTCGAGAGATGTACATTGTAAACACATGGCCGCTGCTGCGATAGAATCCTGGATAGAAGCCGACGAAAATTGCCTATTTTTCCCGTCAAACGTAAGTGATCGCATTGATAGTAAATACCAAAGTGCCTTAGTTAACATTAATCCCTATGATATTGCTCAATTGGGCATATGTGTGACCAAACGTCTACATGCATTATTGCTTCTGGAAATGTACATAAGATTTGTCGCTGGCCTACCATATTGTCTGCAACCCAAGTTGTAGCCCTATGGGGATACAACAGGGTTGCGGTACAGAAACTAGGGTTGCAGACAATATGACCTCATGCTGGGAAAACTTAATGCACATTTCAAGAGGCAACTATGCATGCAGACGTTTAGTCACACACATGGGAATGAATTTTGTATTGTGCCACCACCCAATGAATTCGGCAGCCTCAACGGAATAAACAGCATGTTGAAGGATGAGGTGGCAGAATAAGCCCTTTCGCAATTTCAGAAATAGTCACGTGACACATGCATGTCAAAGGTCACTTGAGATAAACAACACTGGTTGTCCTTGGCAACGCTATACTTCACGTAGTGGTCGAACAAGTACCCTTTACGAAGCCGATATTTCTGAACGGGAACAATGGACCAACTTATGTGCTCTTCAAAATTCCTTTTTAGAAAGTACTTACATTTTCCTAAACGTCTCCAGCGACAGTTTAGTAAAGCCACAGTAGCAATTCTATGAATAGTAACTATGTCGAATTGTTTGGGTAACATGCCGAAAATGCAATGAAATACTTACCCAAGGTACTGACTACACAGATCGAATCTGTGGTTGAGTAATATAATCCTCAACCACAGACGATAGGTAATTGGATTGCGCTGTGACCGTGTTTACTTTTTCCTTATTTACAAAATTAATCGTGCTCTAAAAACCCTTTCAAATTAGTTATTCATTCGTTTTATGCCCAAATGCATGGTTAACATGTTCATGAAACTAATTACACATACCAACTTCGACTCAAATCTCCACAAACGCCAAATTTTTCACGCAGTTTTCCAACATCAATCGTACACCTGGCAATGTTGATATAAATTCACATGTATTTCAGTGACGTAAAGGTCATCATGTCAAACTCCGTTTTACACAAGGGAGACTAATTCAGTTTTCGTGATTGCACATATCCCGAAATTCACCATGTTCAGTTACCAACATACGGATCGCACGTTACAGGTTTAAAACCATGATATTTCCAAGGGTATTTGGGATACTCGCGCATACTAGTGAGCCTCGTGTAAATCATGGCTATAACCAAAGCTGCTTCATTCATCAAACTCTACGCAGAATACAAAATATTGTTTGTCTCTTATTAACAATCATTTTTTAATTGAAAATAATAAATATGAATGGCGTATTAACCATTTACAAATTTCATATGCCTTTATGATGATACACTTCCATATTTCACCAAATTTGTGAAGTTAACAATCGCATGAGGTCCAATAGCAGGGACTGTTAAAATGAACCTCGGTCATTTGTGTTAAGTGTGTTTTATACAACTACTGGTATGTCTGAGTGAAACGATCCAGTTCTTTTCTTTTAATCATCAATTCAGTGAATTGATGGATGATATTGCATCGAGAGCGCGTTTTTTAATATTTCGGCTCTTATTTGCGAACTAGTCGGACGCCGTTTTAAATGTCCGTTTTCGCTGAAATTCGGCAATGTTATGGAGCTAATGTCCGTTCGCCGTAGGTTTTATTTTTTGGAATTTTAGTGACGGGAGTCAGTTTGGGTAACCTTTTGTATCCTTTTTGTCACGTTTTGGACACTCATTGGATGCCGTGCTTGTCGTCTTTCTTACTGAAATTTTATTGGTTTTTATTGTGCACCTATTCCGTTTCTCGGGTCTAGTGGGGTTCTTCGGGCGAAAATGAAATGGTGATCTGTGTCCAATCTACAAAGGCTTCCTACCAGTGACTGAGTCAACACCGTCGCGAGTTTTCATTTGACCCTTAGTAATTTATGTAAACAACCAATTTTCCTGACTGAAGTCTCCGATATAATTATAGAGATGACACAGAAGAAGTTGTTTTACTTGAAGATCAGACTTTTGAGTTATGTTAATAACTCGGGTATTTTGCAACCAGTCTCAAAAATTTTCAGCAAAAGTTATAATTTTGCCTACTTTAGTGAGCAAAACTACTTCAAAATATTAAGTCCGGACCTTAGCAATGTGTATCAGTGGTATCGGTCCTTGCAGAAGGCAAGCTTTTTTCCATTATGGCATTTATTCTGACTATGCATAGTGTTTATTAGGTATATGATGGGTGAAAAGTGGGGTTTGTTGGTTTTGGTTGTTGGTTTTGACTGCAAAGTGTCGAATTTTAGTTTATGTATATTGGTTTATATTTTGGGAAGGTCTTGGAGAAACCTTTTGGTGTACCTGAGCAACCGTATTCGGGTTGTCATTATTAAGTTCTTGTTAGCTGTTTTCGATACAATGGCATGCTGCGACAATGTATACCATGGCCAGCGTGGCTGTTCCTCTAATCGATGTAACACTACGTTGACCGTTTAAGGCACCTGAAACTGTTGAAAACCATTCTGGAATTTATAATGGTCCTTGAAGTTGAAGGCACTTTAATATATTAGGTTTCTAGATATAAAAATTCGATCCTATAATATGATAAAGATGGTATCACTTGCAACGTGGGCATACTTCGGAATATGTTAATACCCTACACTGGATACATAGTCTAATGTCGAGTTGGACTAAACCCCTTTCCTTAATTACGGGTTTAGATATTTGTGTCGACGGTGCTCCACTACATTATTGGCCTAAAATTCAGACTTTACTTTTAGACCCCTTCGTGAAAGCGGAAATGTTTTAATAAGTGGCGGTAAGCATATCAATACTAAGTGGAAATCTTTTGTAACACATCTGCCAGAAATTTACTTACATTTTGACTAGGAAATTCCTAAAAATTGTCAAAAAAGATTACAGCGAAATTGTCAATATAATCCCTATTTTATAGGATATTCCCTCAAAGTGGCCTGAACCATACGAAAATTAACCCTAACGCGACCGGGTCGTTTTGCCGACCGACTGCCCAAATGCAGCGAGGGGCAATCTATTTTTATTTTTAACGCGCATATGCAACGAGAGCCAAATTTTGCATTTTCATTGCATCTCGCCTTGTTCCTCTTTCCGGAAGGAATAAGTACGTAAAGTCAATAGGCCCAGATTCAACTAAGAAAACATCGCTCATTTTCCCGAAAACTGCCCAGATGCAACGAAAATCATCGCGCCATTTTCCCGGAAGCCGGCCCAATGCAAGAGGACATGGCGTCATTTTCCGGTAAGACGTCCCAGATGCAACGGAACATCGCATGCGAATGCAAGAGAACAGGGATAATAATAATAAATAAATAACTAATGGATGCGTACTTCACACTGCTTTGCATGAATTTGTAGCTTTATAGTTGCCAGTCGTGAGTGGGCGCTATACTCTACGTCATAGTCGTGCGTGCGCTATTACGCTACTCATGCTCCGTTTACCGGTTTACGTCATGAAATAGCCGTTATGCATAATTAAAAAAAATAGCTTCTCGAAAATGGTGGCGCTATCACCATCGAATCGAAATTGTCTATGGCCTTTGTACACGTGTCACCCCGCCTAATATGAAAAGCATTGCGCCTTCTGCGGGCAAACCGTCCGAAATTCCGTGAAAAGCATCCGCATCATTTTCCCGGGAAGACGTCCCAGGTTGCAATGAGGAACATCGCCTCATTTTCCCGGGACGACTGCCCCATGCAACTAGGAACATAGCGTCCATTTTCCGAAAGACGGCCCAAATGCAACGAGGTAACATCGCTCTTTCCGGTAAGACGGCCCATATGCAATGGCCATGAGAGTCATTTGCGCGACAAAAATAGTTTGTTGACCCTCGAGATGGCAACGAGAAACTTTTCCGACCGGTACAATGTTTTGTTGCTCTCATTGCATCTCGCCGCGTTAGGGGTTATAGAGAGTTTAAAAAAAAACCCGTAAAAGCGACAATTGGGCTCTGGCTACCAGTATGTCATGACCCATCCTGATTCCTTATTATGTTGCAATCCCCCCAAGTGGTCGTCAATGTATTCTGTAAAAGAGATGCATATACGATTTTTCAAGCTTGCTGCATTACGATCATGTAGGGCATGCCGTGGTAACCTGTAGTGTTAATGTACACTGTTTAGTGTATACATTTGGCGATTACCTTCACACGTATTCAAAAGAACCACTGACCCCAAGTCTCATATTGATTATAGAGTCGGCCTCTAACGACCCTATTGGCCTTTTGACCCATATTGTCACGCTACAGATACAACACTTCTGTGAATAAAATGCTATGACAACTAAAGGAACCACATTCTATGAAAGGCCCCATTTTAGTTTAGGCCTATATATTCTGTATTTGCCTTCAAAATAAAAAAAATACTATTTTGTAGTGAAAGCCTGTTCAAGCTATGTGATGGCAAGCCTTACTGGAGTGGTCTTGCCTCTATCAACCAGCCTGAAATGTGAATATTTTTTTCTCATTTGGGGACTATTTTAAAACAAAATGGTTTAAGCATTCCGTTGGATCGGTTTTCTGAAGTGAGTGGAATCGCTTTGGGGCATTTAATTAGTTTTAACCATAACCATTGGGGAGTCCTAAACAACTGCATAATTGGCCTGTAGGCCCACTTCTAGTCTACTACTACCATCGAAAATTGCTACTCTCTTGAAAACAGAATTGTACAGTATACAGGTCTATAGGGACTACGTAATTTGGCAATGGTGTAGTAAATCTGTAATGCTATGACATGCATGTAATTAATTTTTTTGAGTAATATACCTAAATTTTTAGAAACTAATGTATTGGAATATATATAATGTACAAATTGCCCTGGAGGCTGTAACCCGTACCCGCACGTGTACGTCGTGTATGATAAGTCATAGGTGAAAGGTTGCTGAATTTGGCAGTTCTTGCATTCGACTAATGTTTCACAACACATGAACAAATCCACCTTTTTAGACAACAAATTTTAATATCACACAGTTAAAACACGATCTGTGTATGTTGTAATTCTTGATAATACTTCCAATACAGAGATAAATTGGTATATTCAAGAAATACAGGCGATTGATACGCGTGGGTTCACCGGTACAGCACACAAAGTACGGTATCGTTGGTGAATGTTTATCTCCAGAAACTGGTTTTCAAGCACATCTGGCGCATGCGCAGTCGGAATTGCGAAAGGGCTTATACTAAATTCATCCCCACATATGCCCAATTGACCAATATCACATTACTATCAATGCGATTACTTACTTTTGAAGGAAAAATCAGCAATTTTCTTCAGCTCCTGTCCGGGCTCCTATCGCAGCAGCTTCCATGCGTGTTTACAAAATCTCGAGGATGTCAGGAAACCGACGCTCTAGTGACGTATCGACTGTGACAGGCCGCCGATCCCCGTTAGCAATTTTCACATTTGTTCATCACGCTCTATTTGGAGCTTACGTGAGTGCGATTATACTGTAATCTCTGATAGTAAATGAAGGGAGTAGCAACCATTGATCAATGTGAGACTGTAGCGTGTGTCAGTAAAGGGGGATGGCCCAATTTAAGTCTGTAAATTTTTCATCTTGATAGAACGACCTTCACCCCAAAATCCCATCTGTAAAGTTTCGCACCGATATTTCAACCCATTTTTAAATTAGAGCTAAAAACGTGATTTTGTAATCCTCATAGAGTACTGTGTAAAATTATTATTGGTTGACCAAAATGGGGCATATTTTCGCTCATAACATCGAAACCAAACATCCTTTAGCCCTAAGATTTCACAGGGGTAAATGAGAAAAATAGTAGCTTTCTTCTGATATCAAAATTTTGACCACTTCCGGCAAAATCCGAGGTCCCTGGAGACGAGGCTATTAGCGATCGGGCCATGGACCTGTAAGTATTTCCTTCCTTTTTTTGCATTTTACATGAACAATTCGACAGCGTTACTATTCATAGAATTGCTACTGAAAGAGTATTTCTGCCGCTCAAGACATTTAGGAAACTGAAAGTATTTGCTAAAAGGGAATTTTGAAGAGCACATAGTTTGGTCCATTGTTCCTGTTCAGAAAAAAACGGCTTCGTAGAGGGTACTTGATCGGCCACTAGATCAAATCCGTGGGTTCCTCACCCTAGGGCCTAGTGCCAGTGGTCGATCAAGTACCCTTTACGAAGCTGGTATTTTTGAACGGGAACAATGGACCAACTTATGTGCTCTTCAAAATTCCTTTTTAGAAAATACTTAGTTTCCTAAATGTCTCCAGCGGCAGAAGTAAACCTGCAGTATCAATTAAGTGAATAGTAACTATGTCGAATTGTTGGTGTAACATGCCGAAAATGCAAGGAAATACTTACTGACGCACGCTACAGTCTCACGTTGATCAATGGTTGCTACTGCTTTCGTTTACTATCCGGGATTACAGTGTCAAAATTTGCAAGTTTGAATGTTGCGCATAGTGCGAATCGTATTGTTGTTGCTGCGCAGAATTTAAATTAGCATAGAGGTACGTTGGCACTGCGAAGTGGTGATACCCTGGGTGCCGCCATTGGGAAATGCATTTTTTTCTGCAAAACAGAAATTTGAACAATTAAACAATTAAAGTACACCTCTTTCTAATTTCTTTGAAGTCTTAAGGGGTTGTTTTACAATCAGGGTACCTCTTGGCTGAACATTACAATGTGACCCATGAAAAACAATGTCCTTTTTCATAAATGAAAATATGCAAACTGGAAGACCACCAGAAGCACTTCCTACAGCTGTAAAGAAACAAAATGTTTGATGACTGACAAAAATATGCTTAAAATCACTGTCTCATTTGATGTAGACCGGCACTAGCCATTTTTGTCCCCGCTGAATGAAGTTCGGAAGGGGACTATAAAATGGGCTCCGTCCGTGTGTCCGTATGTCTGTGAGAAAAATGTTAACCTGGAATGTCCGTGATAAAAATGTTAACCCTGTATGCTGTATCTTTGAAACACTATATCGGGCACACAAAATTCCTTCGCTTCATGGAAGTGCATCATGGCATGCATCGTTTCTGCGATTTGAAAGTGCGTGATATAGACGGTTTAGGTATGCAAATGAGCTAATTAAATATGCATAATTAATGTATCACTGAAACGGTATGTTAGATATGCAAATTCTTTTGCCACATGAAGTATATATTGGCATGCATTGTTTTCGCACTTTGAAAGTGCATGATATATGTGGCTAAGGTATGCAAATGAACTAATTAAATATGCATAATTATTGTATCACTGAAATGGTACATTGAATAAGCAAAATTCCTTCGCTACATGAAAGACTATTATTCCTTCGCTTCTTGAAAGTACATTATGGCATGCATTGTTTCTGCGATTTGAAAGTGCATGGTATAGGTGGTTTAGGTATGCAAATGAGCTAATTAAATATGCATAATTAATGTATCACTGAAACGGTACATCAGATATGCAAATTCTTTTGCCACATGAAGTACATTTTGGCATGCATTGTTTCACACTTTGAAAGTGCATGATATATATGCGGGTTAGGTATGCAAATGAGCTAATTGAAAATGCACAATTAATGTTTCGCTGAAACGGTACATCGGATGTGCAAAATTCCTTCGCTATGTGAAAGGCTTATGCCATACATCTTTTGTGTGAACATGATATGTGCGGTTTAGTTATGCGGCTTAGGTATGCAAATGAGCTAATTAAATATGCGCAATTAATGTTTCGCTGAAACGGTACATCGGATGTGCAAAATTCCTTCGCTACATGAAAGGCTTATGTCACATCTTTTGTGTGAACATGATATGTGCGGTTTAAAAATGCAAATGCCACATCTTTTCATGAAAGACTATTATGCTATATATTTTTTGTGTGAATTACGTTTTAGAGTTTTTGTGAGTTATTCTTAGTTTTAGTTCTTAAGCTATTTTTGGCGACTTCTGGGTGAAGTTCATCGATTATGTTTTGTAGAGTTATTTTTTGTGAGTTATGGATGGAGTTCTTGGACGAGTTATGTTTTAATTATCCAAATTTTTAATTAGTGCAGTTAAGTTGTCACTTCCAAATGATCGAGAAATTCGGCGGGGACATATTTTACGCATCGCGTAAATACGAGTTCGCCTTGTTGTATTTGAAGGACATAAATTTTTGGTCAAATTGAAGAAGATAGCTGTATTAACTTTTATTATTAATTAAAATCAATATGATCAGACTATGAAAACAACAATTTTAATAAAGACTGGTTTAAACCCGATTTACATGTCTTTTGAAGTTTTGAGGTGAAGTTGCCAAATTTAGCAGACTTCCACTATTTCAACAGGAAATCTGCATTGCTCTTTGCAGGTTATTACTGATGATGTTGTAATGAAAGTGTTTGAAATAGTTGAGAATATTGAAATACACAAGATTTTATTACAACTTTTTCGTGCACAGTAACAAATGTCACAAATGTGACTGTACGTAATGATATAAATTTGTTAAAGGTGCACGTTCCAATCGTCTTTGGGACCCCTTCTGATTTACCCGGAAGTAGTATCGATTTTGATATCAGATGAAAGGCCATATTCTTCTCATTGTCGTCTTGAAATTTGAGCTCTCTAATCCATTTAATTCCCAAGATATAAGCAAAAAATGGTTAACCATCAATATCAGCACAGCATTGAATAGGGCTTTGCAATTTGCATTATTGTTTCTACCATTAAAAAAATGTGCAAGTTCCAGGCTCTCATATCAAGTTAGATCAAGAGAGAACACAATAGACAAAAATCCGAACAAGCACCTTTAATTACCAAAGTTACTTTTAATTACAAATATATTAGACATTGTAAATGAATTTTGAATTCTAAAAACCCATTTTTGTCTAATTCACAAACGTGGCCAAACTTTATTTTGCACCTCATGACAAAATGACCAATCTGGTGAAAGTGGAAACTTTATTTTAGGTTATACCAAAAGTAATAACAGATTGGTTATGTTGGCAAAACAGAATTGGGTTAAAAATAAAAATTTACCCTTTTTAGGTCACAAACGTGACCGAAGAATGGCCTCAATGCTGAGGCAGAACAACTGGACAAGCCAATCGGCATTCACTTCACATTGATGCACAAACTTAACCAATTCAATTTATTTTTTTTCCCTTTCAGAAAAG